>JAUMHQ010000051.1:10041929-10072735 GCA_032361165.1 Enteromius paludinosus | reverse complement strand
GTGATGGGAAGATCATTCCACCAGCCAGGAACGGTGTAAGAAAATGTTCTGAATGGAGATTTTTTGCCTCTTTGTAATCAACATTTGAAGTTTTAGAAAAGATGATTTGGTCTAGACAACTGAAGTTTTGGTATGGAGATAAGGTTAGGATCATGGTTTTAAGGCAGTACTTAAAGAACAAAGTGAGTGTTGGTTGTTTGCTTTTGGGATCTAAAGGAGTATTAGCACCCAAAGACGCTTGACATAAAACTTAACAACCAGACTGGTATCATCTTTACATGTTTACTCACATCATGGGCCATGACCACCACTTCCCCAGCTTCACACACTTGCGTGCACACAGATTTGTTTTTACTGACAACATTACATACACACTCACAGGCTGGCAGTTGGTTAGTCGACCCTCACACATTCACTTTGTTGTATATGAATGCAAATTTATCACTGAAATGCGTCACCGGAAAGTCCAGTGTTATTATCTGTTAACAGACCCCACCTTATTTACATTATACACACTCATTACTTACTAATAAGTCTAAATAACCCCAAATACAGCATGTGTGTGCATGTCTACACGTATAAAAGAAACGCGTTCGAAATTGGTGAGATAATGCGGCCAAAATGTGCGTGTGGCAGATGTAGAGTGAACATGTAAAATGTACCGGAAGAAGCATAATAACGCGACCTCAAGCTGCAATAGCGAGTAGCGCCCCCTGTTGGTCATGACCTTTCCAATTGTTTGTGATTTACTGGACTTTGAAAGCAATTTCTAACCAATTAAATTATTGTAGATCGTGGCATACCTATAAATAAATCTTATAACTTCATTTTATACATGAATATTTATTTTAGCCATTTATTTATTTTGGTGAAAAAAACCCCAAACATTACTTTTAGGCATTCAAGCTTATCTTAAAGCTTCTTGTCTTTCTTAAACATGATTTTAATTTACGTTAAGATCCCCTAGTAGTAATATTTTGCATTACTACCATGATTTTAATACGTATAAAAACCAAAAATAACATAACTATTGGTTATGGTAACCACAAATTAACCATGGTTGGGCTACACTAACCATAGTTTACAGGACATAGGACACATCTGTTATTGCACAAATTGCATTGAATTGAACAGATGAAGTTTACTTTTGTGACAACATCAGAGATTGTATCTGTGCTCAGCGACAGAAAGGTAACACGCGGTTTTTCACTGGAAGGGATCTGTAACTTTAGATCGTGACCAAATTTAGCGCTCAAGCTGTGTGTGATAGCGAGAAGGTGCACAGACACCGGCCTCATCCTGTATTCATTGCTCTTAAGCAGACCTTGAAGATCTACTCAGAGATGAAGCCGCCGACTGCTGAGTAATATGTACGTAATGGTGCGAGATGGTCAAAGTCATGTATACCGAAATGCATTTGATCCTGTGGAGCTGATAGCCCTGAGACCCCCGCGCAGCCTCGCTCTTATCTTGTTCTTGAAGGAGCCCATATTTCATTATCAGTGCTTCCGCGAGCGCGCTCCCGAGCACCAATCCTCTCAGAGGATATCTATGTGGGCTTCACACTCAGTAAGCCTGAAATGGAAGATACTGAACTAAAGACACAGAAATGTTACTTCGCCTTTGATATTTCACACTTGACCCTCGAGATTCAGACATTTTCGTAGTGCACTGGTATAATCGTATATAAATCGTTTAGTGACATTTACCAATTATCAAATAGAAAATCCACAGAAAAGTCTACTAGTCTTGCCTAACTATTTCTGTATTTAGTTTCAAGAAGAGCCTGTGTTTAATACTGAATCAAGTCAGGGTTGCCACAGAAATTAAAATTTAAAAAAAATCATGAAAATTTGAATTTTTTTTTGCTGTTTCAGTCATTTTTCTCCTCAGGGTGGAAAAGAAGATTTAAATGTACATTATAAATGATATAAAATAAAATATAGTTCTGGCTCCTATATTTATATTTTATTTTATATAATTTATAGAGTAAATTTAAATATATATATATATATATATACATACATATAAATATAGATGCCAAAACTATATTTGTATTTTATTTTATATAATTTATTATGTACATTTTAGCTTTGGCTTATATATATATATATATATTTATGACTGTGGAACCCTGACTCATTATTAAATATAGGCTCTTCTTAAAACTTAAAACTAAAAAAATAATTTTGTTATTTTACTTCATTCTTCATACTTGTTTGTTCAGGCCACATTTTATTGTACTAAAAACAATAAAATGTTACTACGGTATTCTGATAGAAACCATGGAACATTGCTTCTCGTTTAAAGATTCGAAAACCGAATGAAGGTCATTCAAGACGAAAAAAGGCTTTTGAGAAAAATTCTGTATCAACAGGAAATAAAACATTTTTATTGAACATTTGTGTATATGAAGTTATATAACAACAGTCAGAAACTCCACAGAGTGAATCACTACACAAAGTGAAACGAAATTGTAAAACACCTCATCAAAAATGAAGGTATACACAGCAATATAACTGTCGGCTCGCCGCTGGGGCGAGCAGTATGGCAGGAAAAACACCCCGAACAGTTCTACAAGATTACAGAGAAAATTTCCACACACAAAAATACTCAAGCAGGCAGTTGATATACACAAAGGCAACTAGGATCTCCCTACAGCATCAGATTCTAATTCTTTACACAGCTTTTTCTTGAAAGGTGTCTTTTTTCGTCGTCGTCGTCGTAGAGTATTGGAAGTTTGTATGCGTGTACTGTGCTGAGCGAACTGGCTTTTTGTTGTTGTTTCTCTTTTTCAAGTTGTCGGAGCTGTTTGCGTGCTTTGGTAGGCTTCAGTAAAAGATAGCGTTGCTTTGCAGGGCTAGAAATGGCTTTTCAGACTACTTTACAAACCTCTGAGGTGCAACGAGCAATGCTGTCTTCTACTGTACTTCCAGTTCTACACCTAAAGTGCAGACACCTGATAGTAGTACAACACCCTTTTGCCGTACGAAACGAGTGTGTCGGTTTGTGACTCTTAAACTGCATTTTTTTTTTATCCTTGTTTTATAAACAAGCTTCTTGTATTAAGATATCATAAATACTTATATAAAGCAGAGTACATAAGTCAGGTAACGTAGGAGTAGTGGAGTAATAATTGTACCTATAGTTGCGATTACACGTTTTGGAGTTCTTCTCTAGGTTCGCTCTCTCCGACAGGGTATGAAATCATATTCGGCGATGAATAAAACACGTGAATCAATATTTATTGCAACATTGAAATGAAAGTGCCAACTATACTTGGTCCCACGATAAAAAGTAGAAACAAAACACACAGTCCATACTGTACATTCTGAGTTCCATAATAAATATAAAATGGTCTTCAATAGGGCACTAAAGGAACGATAACCAGGTAGTAGTCATGAGTGTAATCATAACAGCGATAACAAAATGGTACAGCCAATCATATTAATAGTACAACAGATAGTTTCCAGAACAAGATTGATATAACTCTCTTATATCCAGGTGATCTCAATAATGAGGAAATGATATCAGGACAAATATAAAAATATATATACACCTATTCTGAAAGGGAAGGGTTTCCATATACATATATATATTTATATATATGTAAAGATAGATAGATTATCTCATATTTGGGGTACGTCCTATGTGTATATATACACACACGGTTACCCGAATGTTTGGATGGTTAAATCTGTGTGCAGGAAAACTCAACGGGAAAAACGGAGGAATCCTTAACAAGTTTACAGATGTTGAGCTCCAAACTACACACGTGTGCTGTGACCTAACCAGACTACGGTCGATGGATACATCGTCTCGCCGTATAGGGTCGCGTTTTTTTCTCTCTCTCTCTCTCACTTTTTTTGCCCCTATCGAGAGATGCGGCCCGTTAAACACTAGGAAATGAACATACAAGTATTGCACAGTGCTCAACAAAATGCTGTGTGAATTGCCCGGTTATCGTAAACCGTCGCTCTCTCTTCGTACTCTCGTGTGGTGTGATAGGGGAGATGGCAGCACAACGTCACTATAGTACAAGATGGCCGCTACCTACTGAAAACTACAACGCTTAGCACACACCGCAGTCACAGTGATACACAACTCAGTCCCTAAAGACTCCTATGGAATGACGAATAGCTTTTTTTTCTCCTTTTATTTTTAAGTAACAGTGCTATCACCTACACAGTAACATTGAAAACACTTAGTAACTCCTCCTGAAGCTAGCATCTAGTGCACGCGAGAGGTTCCTCCAAGATAACTCATGGTTTTTAAATGGACTAAACGTCTACTCGCCCTCTTGTTAGACCCGTAGTAAAGGACATTAGAATGTTATCACCTGTACAGACCATTAACTTTTACGGTTATTGTTAAAGATTCGCTAAACCGGTCGGGGGCCGGTTCGCTTTCTTGCGCTATTGAACGAACTGACCTTTCTCGACAAGACTGTACAGTGCAAAACAGTAGCCACGGGGGAAGGGATTGGCAGTAAAGCATGGCTAACTCTATTGTCACTGTGAAAAGGCAACAGAAAGCAAAAACTGCTGTTTAGGGCACCGTTGCGGCCAAAATACATTGTTCCCCGATGAACCGAAGCTACCGCCACTGTATGAGTGGCGTGTGCGTGGAGGGAGGAGTCGCGTGCTCCTCGTACCTCCCTGAAAACAATGGCAGTGTTTAAAAGCTCCTCCTCATCATCGACTCGTCGGGACAGAGCGCTTCAAAAGTTTCCATCCCGCAACGTTTGATTACTTTTGATTGAAGGCAAGGGAGTCTCTTGAAAGACGCCCCGGTGTAAATAAATCCCCCCGTTACCCGGCCTTTAGCAAAGATCGTAAAAAAAATCATGCAGTTACCAAAAATATTCAGACGTTGACTTAATCTAAAAAATAGTTGTCTTAAAGCTAGAGTCAAAACTCCTGTTTTTTTTTTTATTGGTTTTTATTTTTGGAGGCTGAACCGTAAATTCCTCAACGAAACGAGTCCAACGACGAGAAAAGGAAGCGATTCACAAATTCAAGCTTCAAGGACACGATGGCTACAGCTTGTCAAATTTACGGTTTCGCAAAGGCGCCAGATCGGATTCGGGACGTTTCGGGAATCAAAGGACAGAAAACAAGAAAGAAGCAAACCGGGGACCCGTTTGACTAAAAACGAACAGCATCACTGTATGAGAAATCAAAAGAAAAGGCTGATTGGTTTTCGTCAAGTAAGAAGAATTCCTTCGATTAAAGTGGTTTAAGCGAAGCGTACAGGTCCTCAGTTTGATAAATAAGTACAAAAAGTTCTTACGAAATCATGTGCTTGTATAATTGTCAGCAGCATATTACATTTATACCATGAAACCATATTAGTTAATGGCCTTCGTGTTCAGTGTGTGTGTGTTTATCGTGTACGATACATCTGTATGCTTTTTTTTTTTTTTTCTTAAGTAAACACAAAGCGCAAACCGTCCTTTACGAAGTGAGTGTACCTCCACTAGCATCTTGCAGGTTGGAATTCTTTAAATATTTATATAGAGATATATCGTATATTTTAGTGGAATGCAATAAGGTAAAATTCTTAAATCCCGTTATATATAATATTGGCTCTTCTATGTCAGCATTTACATAATTTAAAATAGAACATCTTATTAAAAACATCAAGATATACACAGATTAGGAAACGGGTAACAACATACAAACACATAAACTAGAAATCATTTTCGTCTGCATACTGATATATACACCTGTGGTACAATAAATTCCTCCAGTCATGCGCTATCTATACAGATCATATTGCTTAAAAGAAGGGGGCATTTGGTCGGGGACTTTTAAGGTCGTGGATGGAGGTGAAACAACAAAGGACAGAGAAAGTTTATCGACGGAAGGTAGGAAGGGGGCGAGGGGTCGTAACTGACGTAACAACACAACATCTCAAGGGGGTGGTCCGAGAAGGCGGTTTTCTTAGACACCAAATTAGGAAGGTGTATGAATCCTTATATCACTGAGGTATTTACACGCACTGGGTAAAGAGCACTACACGGGCGGGTTTGTGGGAAGGGGGGCGGGAGGGGGGTTGGGCTCGGGCCGCTCTATTTTTTCTGAGCTGCCAGCAGGGCATCCACTTCCTCCTCCGGCTTGAGCACGTGCCACTGAGCGATGGGTCTCCTTGGGTTGGCCAGCATATCTGACCAGTGACGGAGCTCGGTGCCTGTGCTGTTCAAGCCCACAAACACTTTGCCGATGGCATCGTTCTTGCCAATCTTGTCATAGTCCAGAACAGTTATAACAACTTGAACTTTCTGTAATAGAAATTAGAGACACACATTTTTTATGTAACTTTTGTGACTTTCAGTTTGTTCGAACATGTGCTGGGTAATGACGATGATGAAGGAGATGATGATTAGTGTCATTGAAATATTTCGGGTCTCTAGGATTCTTGATATCAATAGATCAATATATTGCATTATAAAAATGGAATTTATTCCAGAGATGTGTGTGTGTATATGTATATATATATATATATATTATGTACACAAAAACCTTTATTCTGGATAAATCGTTGCCCAGCACTACATTTTATAACTTAATGAAGAGATCTTTAACATTATGAGTACCTTCCAATATGTTGCTGGGCAAAACAGTTTAACAATGACTGAAAATACACACAGTGGTGCACACTATTTTCCCAAATACCACTACGATTATCTCTGTGAAATGGGCCTGTTACTCCGTAGCAGCGTGGGTCTTTGAAGAGCTCGGTGGCAGATACCAAAGAAAGGCCAGCGGATGCTACCAAAGAGGTCCAAACAACTCTGTAAATTGACTGAGAGCACACAGCTGATCGGTGTGAGTTCGGGGTCAATGGCTTGCTCTTAGCTTGCTAACTTTTAGTCCGATCCACCCGCGCACAAAATGCGAGAAGACAATATGAATTAGCGTCTCTTAGAGCCCTGATTATCCTTCGATCCACTTCTTCACTTAGATTTCTCTGACCGGTGAGAACAGGCCTGGGGCCATTGTTCTCAGAAGCCAGAGCTAATTTGCCATATAATGAAATATTGAGGGATGTACAATGAGCGAGGAAGTTAGTTGGGGATAGCCACTTTTAGGAACGTTGCTGCTTGGTGTGAATGGGATGCGAGAAAGGCCTCTCTGGTTAACAGACCCCAGACACATTTTGAATTCAAAGCAGCTCACTCAAAGCATAAAATGTATCCTTTGAACCGTGAAATGCTAAATCAATTTGAAGCAATTTCATTCTTATTGCACTAGCAAGCATTGTACCCATTTTATTCTCTAACTAATTAGCAACAAAACTTTTTTAAAAGCCTCACGCCGAGCCTTATCCCATTTCACAAGTAACTTTTCATCTGTTGCTTGCCAATTAGTCTCAATAAATTTCAACACAGGATTTGTTCAATTAGTGTTTGATGACAATAATGAAAATGTGAACTGGCGTTTGATTTGCAACTGCCGCATTTGAGCATGTAAAACAAAAAACCTGAATTACCTGGATTTGTTCGAATGGCACTTCGAAACTGAAAGACTCGTTGTAGTAAGGGTTGAGGGTGTTCTTTTTGATTGTCGTCTTCTTCTTCTTCAGCCGCTTGCCGTTCTGCATCAGGTGAATCTTGACATAGGGATCTAAAAACACACAGGTAGAGCACATAGCATGAGAAATTATTTCTTTTTTTATGCCATATTGAGCTAGTTGGGGCCTCATCACACTTCAAAATGAGAATGCATTAAGATAAAACAGCTAAAATATGTTAAAATCTTTCTTATTTCGATCTATTCCTTTAACAGCTGTCATTTTTATTCACAATGAGGGTTCCCAAGGTCTTGGAAAACCTGGACATGCCAGGGAAGTTTGTAATTTCTAACTCATTAAAAATTCCATTAAATATTCAATTTTATTTTAATATTTAAAACGGTCAAAAAGTCATGCCAATTTATTGGCCTCAGAGTGTGAACCCCTGAAGAACATTTTTTTTTTGGTCTGGATATACAGATTCATTATTGTTATCATTTCCATATTTGAATTATTTTATGTTATTGTTTTAATGAACTACCACTCCTAGCTTCTGTATTTACAACAAAAACAACATTACTACCAAATTCATTCATTCCTCTTTCATCCTTAATCTTAGTTTCATATTTCTCCAAATATCACAAAATAACCTGCAGCTCCTACTGACACTCCAATCCAGATCTCTTGTGGTACGTGTTAGGATAGTACAAGCTTTTATTTACACATGGCAGATGTGTGCCCTCCAGTATCCCAGAGAAAATCTTCCCTGTTACATTACTGCCATTCAGGCACATCAATCTCTGCCAGGGCCTCAAAATACAATCCATCTCATCTATCACTTCCAGCATCTATATTCTGCTTCCATCATGCATCTCTCATCATCTGTTTACTGATTCAGACTCTCTTTTCTTAGAATCACTGTTGGATTGAAACCTCAGAATACAAATAACGGATAAAATGTCAAAACAATATCTGATTCTAGATCTATACGTTGTTATGGTTTGTTTTGTATGATATACTGACTTAAAAAGGGGACATGTCGTATGCCTTTCTGAGCCTTACAATAAAAAATGGATATAGCAGCGGTTACTGAGGTGAGAAATGGTTGAATTTGACAGGTGTGACCATGTTTCAGAACGATCTTTTCTTCAATATGTCATTTCATTCTTTCTCTCCCTGATTTGTCTCTTTCTGTCACCATCATCCTGTCTGTACTTCTCCAAAAATTGTAGTTTTGCAACGGATCTAAATAGTCTTTATCTCTCTAAAACAGCCCGAGTAGCACATTCCAAACAGAGAGAGAGACCTAGAAGGCATGTTGAACTCTGCACTCATACCATATTAGGAGCAGGACAGCACAAAATCTCTGGCATGTGGATTTTTGAAAGTGTAGATCTCACTGCTAATAAGCTGAGGGTGTGTAAGACCACAATTGTGCTATTATAACAAATACAACTCTACACTAAAACCTTAAAAGAGACAAATATGTAAATGTTTGTGAAAGACATTAAATGCATTTTGTATAACATTGGTATGGCTCTGAGCGGAACAAAATCAATTTTAAATGCTTTTTTTAAAGGTATTATGCATGGAAAATGTGGAATGCATGCTAAAGCATTATATTCAGTCTATATGAGATGCAAAGATATATTTCCCATTATAGAGCAGCACAGCACCTCCTGTTGAACTTACACTAACACTGCAGGATCTTCAGAGCTCTGGCCGCTTGCTCCATCCACATTTAATAAGGTGAAAAACACGCAGTATGGCTATTTATGATGTTGAACGTAAACAGGACTTTTCCGGGTCTAACACTATTAACGGTGGTGCTTTTGCCTGGTTGCTTGGCAACAGAGTGCCTGAGGTCCGAGGTTGTTGGGGAAATCTGTGGTAATCTACACTCACACAGAAGCCAAGCCAGAAGTTTGTGGCTGAAGGAGCTGGCAGTGCTTGTAATGACTTGTGTTTATGGTTCATACAGTCACTTGAGAAGCTCATCTACAATGGATCCTGAAAATCCAAGTGAAAATAAAACTGGCCCTTGTCTCTGATGTGGTATGTTTTCATTGGCTCTGAAACATAGTCATTCGGTCACATATGGTCTACAGACTCATAGGTGTCTCCTAGTGGTGGACTGCATGTACTGCATTCACCCTCAGCTAATTACACAAAGGGACCCTGGCCACACTTTAACATTGACATTTAATTGTATAAGAATTGTTAACTAAATATAACTAATAACATTTTTTTTACTAAATGAAATACTGTAAAATCAAAAAAAGAAAAGAAAAAAGACAATACAATAAATAGAAATATTTATTTTTAGATTTACCTCCACAATAGACTAACTAAAATTGTAGTTTAAGTTGAAAGAAAAAATATTAAAGTTTTAAATTTACTTACATTTACTACATTTAAAGTGTAAAATAAACAATATAATTACAAATATCAATAGTGTATAAAATAAGGCTGAATTTACCACTGTTATTACCACTAACAGAGAGGGTGTCATTATGCATTTATTGATTGATTGTTTTCATTTAAGTGTCCAAATGCCTTTTGATGTACAGTAGCTTAAGAAATAGCAATATAACATGGCACTTGCAACACCATAGTAACAAGTTTTACTTGCATAACCGAAATGCAATGCACACTTCCGTCCAATGCATTAAATGCATATATACAAATACAATTATTGTTGGTTATTAAATCTAAACCACAAAAAAAAAAGCATAATGAGGAAAAATGCAGAAATTGGTAAGCACTGCTCTGGTGAATTAATTCAAATTACATTTATTTTAGCTGAAACAACCCCGTCTTGTGTGATTACGGAGAGTAAACAGGGTTTGCATAGAGAAAAGGATAAATTATAGTGTTCTGATGAGTCGTCCTCCCTGTAGCTGAATCACAATGGAAACAGTCACTAATTATTGGCATGATCCATGCGGGCCTATTGTTTCTAATCATGTGACAGCTCTTTGGACATGCTCTGAAGCGATTCCTTCGGGGGAACAACTCCCCCCTATAACAACAATTAAATCGGAGCCATTTTCACGAACTTGGAACGAGAAGAAAAGCAGAGAGAGAATGCAGGGACAGAAATGTTTTTCTAGTAAAATCAGTGGGAACATTGAGCGCTTTGTCAAAAAAGGTTCATTTCACAATAAAAACCGTCGGAGTCTGGCAAAAACCCAGTAATTGATGGTGAAAGCACCCTTAACTGCACAATTTTCGCACAGGATTTGATCGATCTGGCAAACGACCAACTCAACAAGCCCGACAATGAAACGCAATAGGAGGTTTGTGGGTTGTAGTTATCACATCGTGAAAACTATAGTCCTCTAAACACGAACCTCTAAATAGAACTGTTAACGGTGTTAATTTCAGGGACGTGTTGGAGTACCTTATGAAACGTGACTGTCAGTTTATAGCCGGCTTTAATCGCGATTGCTAATGGACTGGAGAGAGCGAGAAAGTTTGTTCTCGGAGGTGCTGCTAATAGCTGCTCTTCTCTCTGTGAGTGATGAGAAGTAAACGTCAGGGCCCATGGCTCCCAGCAGGTGGGTCTGGTACTGATGGCCTGTCCGCCTCTGTGACAGCAGGATCGAGACGGACCAGGTGCGAGAGAACCGGCGAGGGAGGTGGGGAAGTATGGATGGCCGTTTTTTCATAAGCGGTTACGGCACAGATGAGGACTGATTTGTGAACGGCGAGCTGTAAATTTACTCAGCGAAAATGTATTCATGTATTCACCAGAGCCGAATATTACTTCAGCTGATAAAGCGCAGCTCTCCGCAACAGCCGTAGGTTCGGAAAGTGTCGGATCATTTCAAGCCACATTTCGACGCCCTTGGGATTTGTAGCTGTGAATGACTTTAGACGCATTACATGATTTTAAAAGCCAAAGAAATACTAAAAATGACTTTGCATTTACATACAGACAACTTCGTGCAGATATGAGAAAATGAAAGGGTTTTTGAAACCGTGCTAAAGACAGCATGAAAAGAGCATTCACAGCACATAACGTATCTTTATTAGAGTATTCAGCTGAAAAATTACGTAAGGGAGGAATTTGCCTGGATGCAAACATGTTAGGCTATGATATCATTGCAATGTTTTAAGATTTTTCCCCACCTGCAACTTTTTACCAGTCAAAAGTTTTTCCACTAGTTTTTAAATAAGAATCTCTATTTGATTCAAAATCATGCAGAAGCAGAAAACATGTTAAGCATTTTTACTATTAAAAATATATGCTGTCTATTTGAATATATTTTCAAATGCAATTTATTTCTGTGATCAAAGCTACATTTTCAACATCATTACTCCAGTCTTCAATGTCACATAATCTTTCAGAAATCATAATTTAAAACAGTTTTCAGGATTCTTTGATGACAGGACAGGACGATCCAAAAATCAGCATTTATCAAAAATAAAAAAGGTTTGTAACATTCACTATATTGCCATTTTTTATAATAGAAATTAATACTTTTATTTAGCAAGGATGCTTTAATTGACCAAATACCAAACATTTATCATTTTCCAAAAGATTTCTATTTCAGATTATTCAGATTACTAGTCACCAAAGAAACCTAAATAAAATCTACTAGCTGTTTTCAACATAATAATAATAATAATATAAAAACTTTATTTTCTGAAGAATCATATGACTTGATTAATTATACAAAAAAAAATCAGTTTTGATAGATAGATATAATTTGTTAATATAATACCTTAATACAACTGATGTGCTTTTTTCCTATATCATAATATATCAATCATATAAGACTGATGTATCAAACAGATGACAATAAAGCTAAAAGGTTAATGAGCAGTTCCATTAAAAAAGGAATAACAGCTTTTTTTTGACAATTACTTCATACATCAGGTTTTACAAGGGCAAACAGAAGCCATTTTGAGACACTCAAATGCATTTGCCGTGACAGCTGGAAACAAGAGACACTGTCCTAAACTGTCACATAATTGTGCCAGGGTCCAGCTGACAGAGTGACTCAGTATCTGGACTCACCTGACAGGCCACCGACATCCATCTTCTTCAGGTTCTTGGCCTCCAGAACGACCACGGTCAGTTTGCCAGCAGTGGGCACATACCGCAGAGAGAAACAGATGTCACCCAGCTTCTCTTGCTGTTAGTGGCAGAGAAAAGTTCAATCAGGGACATCATTGTCAAGGTAAATAGAAAAACTGAACCTAAAAAAGCTGGTCAAATTTATTCACAGAGTAAATCCTTTATTCTTTAAAAATCTATATTTATTAAGAAGAAATGGCAAATCGAAACATCTCCAGCGAAAATAATTAAGCTAGCACACAGGACTAAAACATTTTTTGACGTTAACCCACTCAACAGGATTTCTATGAGAAACTGACTCAACTAGGAAATAGCGTTTGTGTTCTTTGAATCTGATTAATTTTCCATAAATGTAGCTGTACATGCACTGAAAATACATTTACACGTACACACACTCCATTAATATTCCAGGAGCCGTTCTCGTAAACATGGACACAAACACATGTGACATATAGAAAACAAGAGGAAGGGGAAAAAGGTTACATCACTTTACTTTCATCTGGCTGATGCCATTTCCACACAATCAATTGTCTGTCAATTAAAAGGTCATCAGAATGAAAAGAATAACATTTCATATTTTAATTAAAGGAGTTCTACAAGGTAAATAAGTTGAAACGACTGCCGAGGTTTTGCTCTCTCACCCGTTTTTTTTAAATTATGTAAAAAAAGAGGACTGAACTACAAGAATCTATGGCATTTTGCAGTCGATTTTCATTTAGTTTTTTACAGGCACTTAAAGTGCCACCCTCAGGATACCACTCAAGAGATTCTTTGATAAAAGTCAATACGCTCCAGCTTTCTCAAGCAGTGCTTGGAGTGCTCCGTTAGTTCATGGGACATGGAGTGTAACAGAAGCACAAACTCAAAGTGCAACCTTCAATGTATGCAGATAGCCTTCAACTCTCTGCCCTCAGCAGGCTTTTGACAGCGTCATAATTAACCTTTACACCAAGGAACCGTGGCACAAAAACAAGGTTCCCATAGAAACTACGGCTTAAATGCTATATTCTATGACATTTACCATGAAAATTGAATCTCCCCAACCACTGCTTGGATAGTCACACTTTTTTATTAATAAAAATGTGGCACGGCCCAGCTGATTAACTGACATTTCCATTCAAGATGGATAGCCCTCAAGTCTAGCATATGTACAGTGAGTACACTTCCTGCTAAATTATATTTACTCTTGTTGTGTACAACCTTTCCAATATACGACTTAACATTTGGGGAACATTTCAAGCTTATTTGGTGCATTTGTTAAAGAAAACACACGGAGCATAAAGGCCAATTTACACTGCACAGACAGACCAATGGCGGAAGACACCAGATTACAGTATGTCACTTTTCAGACCTTCCAAGACCCGACAAATGCCTTCAATATGTTCAATCGGACTAAACAAGCGCTGATGCCAACAGACGCCAACGTGGGTAAAAAAACAAGCCTGTCAAAATCCACTGCCATTTGTCTGGATTTCCATTGTGTACAGAAAATCTGGTAAAGGTACACATTTTAGCATTTTACTACTGTATATTCAAAATTTGTGAAGCCCTATCATTTCAGTAGTCTAATAAAAAAAATATGGCTCTCCATGTTGAGATCACATGTCTAGAAAAACAAAAAACAAAATGACTTTGACTCATTCACTTAGCAGTTGCTGCCAACTGATATAACATCATTAACCTTTCCATGTCAACAAACATATCTAAATGTGAATAAATATGAAATACATTTTCTAAATGAATAGTTGGAAAAGATTCACTGTGAAGAATCACTACCAAACTTTCCACTCTTGCTCCAAGAAGGTCAGGCAATAAAGATCAAACTCAAAAGCTAATATTTAATCACATTACAAGGGAACAGGTTATTGCCGCCCGTGAATGTTAGTTTTACCTCTTCTTTCTCAGCGCTCTGGAGGTCCCTCCACTCCTCAGTCACATGACTAAAGTCGACCTTATTCATGGGCACCTTCACGTCTCCAATAGCGTCGTGTTTGGAGAAGCGGTCAAAGTCATACACCGTCATCACCAGAGTCTTTCCTCCAAGCTCAGTGTAGGGAACCTGTAGGATAGGAGGGGTGAAATTAATTGCATGCATACCTACCAGTCTAATCTCTCTCGACTCCAGTTACAGGACTTATCTAACGCTGAGATGCTGGGATGAAGCTATAGGACATTTGCATGTGCGCGAGAGAAAGAGAGAGAGATTTGATTCTTGATTACCTCCAATTGAGCTGTTTTTCAGAGAAAACTCATTATCCCGAAGGACTTGTTCCAACATGGCGACAAACTGCTTGATTGGCCGGGAAAGAGATAAGACCCAAGGGTTGCTATTTTGTCCTTGACGCTATCACACACACCAGCTCTTCAGTCTCTTTATTTCAATAATGAAGGCACTTGTGATTACATGTCAGAGCTCTGTGGCTATCTCTTCGACGTTGGCGTCTCATTTCTCGTTTTCAAGGAACCTTGTCATAGTTGAAATCGCGCTAGGCTAAACAAGAACCAAACAGGCAAACAGTCCTTCACCCCCCTTGGTTGAATCCGTTATATTTTTTGCTATTCTTTTAAGAATTCAACACTACACTTAGCAATTTAATAGAAGTCTAGAGTCTGACTGAGGTAATTGCACAAAAAGGTCTTTCTAGCTGCATGACGTCTTATAAAAATGAATCGGAAAGCTCTTCTGAACAATCAAAATAGAAATTATACTACTTTCCGGATGACAGACACCTGCAGGAGTCCATCTGCATGTTTACATGTAATTACACCAACACATCGTGCCACGTACCGTCTTGTTAATACACCAGAAGTAGTCGTCAGAAATTACTTGATATACAGTACTGCTCAAATGGAATGCAAACGCACTGATCCAATGAGAAATCGCTTGCTATAATTCTATTCCGCTTTTGACCTACCTTAAAGGTGAATTGCTCATTGAAAACGGGATTCAGTGTCTTCCGGTGGACCTTGGTCTCAAATTTCTTCTTCTTGTCTGGAAGAAGGTAGACCTTCACATAGGGGTCAGAAGTGCCACCCATGTCCATAGCGGGCAGCTCTGCTGCTTGGATGATCCCCACTATGAGCTATGAAGGGTCAAAGTTAACAAGATCATGAGTAAGAACTTGAAGTGGAGTGCAGTCTTTGTCTAAACCATCACCTCACCACCATTCTGTAGGTGTTCACTAAAACGCTGGATCAGATTTTTATGAAGACAGTTGGTTTTCTTTTTCTAAAGGACCAAGATTTGCTGTCGAACATAACTCATACACATTTCATGTCGACTAAAAGTAGTAGGTTCCATTAATCTTCTCCATAATATTGACAATTTCTTGCTTTTCAAAAGATATACGTTCACTGTTTGAGAACGCTTGTTCCTAGAATAAGTAACAAACACCCATTGAAAAAGTTTTTCTGCCTTCTTAGAAATACTGTGTGGTTTATTGTGAATCAACTATTTTGTTTTAAACGGTTTTGTTCCCTTTATCGATGGTGCTAATAGTAAATCAGCCGGGAGAGTATCAGCTGATTTATATGAAAATCCACAGAGTGCTAAGTCGTAGCTATGATGCTGAGGTGCGTCCTTCAGACCAGGGCTGCATTACTCTTTAAACAGTCACAGCATTAAGGAGGCAATGGGGTCAGGCCATGTCAAGCGTGGCGCTCCTGATCCTATCTCCCCCATCGGCTCTGATAATTGATTGGCCGGCTGGCTGGGCTGAGGTCCTGATTGACCTGCCAGTCACCATATCCCCCTGCATGGCCTCATGGGTCCTAGAGTCAGTCAATCAAGCTCCCATCAGCTTCTCGTACAACGCCCTGTCTCCGTGTCTACACAGGCACTCGGGCGTAGAGCTCTCTCTCTCTCCTCTCACCTTCTCTCTCACTCTGACCAGCTGTCACACTTCGGTTGTGCTGCCGTGGGAAGGACTGTAGTCTGTGACAAGCTTTGCCAGTGTTTCTGGTTTAGATGGTGGCCATCAGAGAACACTGTGATTGTTTCTTGACAAAGGAACTATAAAGATTTTAATATCCTGTCAGGCTGTAGTAATTCCCTCTCGATTCTTTTCATTAAATGGTGGTGGGTTTCAGGTCTGGACAGTTTTATTGCTTTGCATTGTAATCTTGGATAAAAAAAAGCACATGTTCAGGCTTCAAGAAAGAAACACACCCATAAACACTGTTCTAACACAGACCCAATCAAACAGGAAAACATCTGTATTTTTAAATAAAGGGTTGACAGGTACAAAATGCTCCACAAATAATGCCCATCGCTCCAATAATCACTGCTTCCATAAAGCCGAAGTGAAAACAATTGACAAAATAAGAGTCCTTGTTATTTATTTTAAACAGTTGTTAAAGTTGTTATATGACCATTTACTTTGTAAGCAGAATTACATTTGAATATATATATTGATTATAGCCTTTAGCGTTTCATACTACTTGACTAGATGTCAGCAAGATTTTAACTCCAGATTCATATCTTGACATGTTAGTAATGAGAAATTCAATATCTAGATAATAATAAATATAGTGGCATTTCCAATTAAATGTAAAGGTCAATTTCACCCTTGAGGACACCTTACTATAACCCAATTCTAACACTTTTTTATTCAAGATATTGGATATTAATGCTATTATTGATATGATATAACAGTAAAGCATGAGAGATTTGGTATGGAGATGGAAGATAGAATCATATCTATACTGTAGTATTGTGTGTGTTTTTTTGTAGTATGCTGAAAATGTATGAACTCTATTTTTTGCTTTAGTAGATAGACTAAATAGATTGTTGCTATCATGTTCACCTTGAGTTGCAGTTGTTATTGTTTGCTGAATTTTGTACAATTCTTGAATAAATGTGAAATTTTACAAATTTCAAAAGCAGATTTCGCAACAGGTTCAAGTTGTTCACTTAAATTTGCAACGTTGAGCAGAAGAAAGCTACTTGGTCTGAATGTGACATTTGTCTGAGGTTTTGACATTTGTCACCAGTCTCATCTTTGTCCATCTCACTGAACATTTGTGCTACATATACTGACAGCATCTTAAAGTTTAAATGGAAAGTAGCTCCTTGCTGGGAAAAAGATTGATCGACTGTGGATGACAGTAGCAGTATGAGTCATGGTGGATCTGTCTCTGGTTGTTTTGGACATGGATGGGATCCTGATGAGACTTTGGCCATAATAACCTTCAATCGCTCTGCAGGCTACACAGTTTGAAGAATCAGACTGATGCAGGACATGCTGGAGGAAGTTTCAGCCGTGTGACTTCACCTCAGTGGGTGCAGTGCTCACAATCTCCTATCTGAAGGCTTTGAGCTGTCATCTTAAATTACTGCTGCAATGGTTTTCAGAGAAAACTGTTTTCTTAGAGGAGTTTGTTATTCGGCATAAACAGCTAGGGGTCCTTAAAATACCTGGGATGCGTTAGAAAACAGGCCACGATTGCAATGATTCACCTCAGTGAACGTGTATGGATTCACAGTTCAACCCACTCCTCTTTTTCTATCCTCATTAATAATATCGCCCTTATCTGCACCCTGTCTCTCTGTCTCCCCGAGGAGCCGCCCTGGATTCTGAGATATTGTGTCTTTGTGACTGCCATGTTTTGTACTTTTCTATTTTTACCCTGTGGCTTGCTCAGCAGGGTTAGAAAGGTCCAGATTACCTTTAAACAAACCCAGAGTTTAGTTGAGCTCCCTGGAACCTTTCCCCTTTGGAAAGGGCAAGAGTTACAGAAAAATCTCCCAGACCTCAGTGTCTCCCTGAAGCAATACTCAGTTTGATTTAAAGCCAGACGAGAAAGAAGCACGTATATTTCCTGCCGTCGCAAAGGGTGGAGACACATACAGTACGTGTCTGTGATAGCAAATTGAATCTGGGTCAGGCTGATGTGGATTTCTTTGCTGTGGATCTCCTGCCTTCAAATGCAATCTGCAATATATTAGCTTTTCACTAATGTTAATAAATATGTTACAGAGCTATTTTTAGCATGGCAGGTAGTTAGTGAATTTGGGTTCACCCAAAAATGAAAATTCTGTCATTAATTACTCACCCTCATGTCGTTCCAAACCCACTTTTAATGACTGAATTTTCATTTTTGGGTGAACTATGGGTGGTGCTATATTTTATTTGCACATTCTTATACCTAGAATGGTATAATCCAGAAAACTTAACCAGCTATTTGAAATACTTTTGTAACATGGCAAAAGAATAGAAGAAATGCAGTATCTTGAACATCTCATTCTTGTTCGTAAAACCCCCTTTATGCCATAAATCGAAAGCATTACCAGTCATTTGCAGTCATTTTGTCATCTCACTACACATACATTTCCGACATACAAAAGCTCCTGTGGTGGCGATGTTTATAAAAGCTGTAATTTGTGTGTGTGTGATGGCGGATAATCTGGCTTTTTCAGGTTTGTAGCTTTTTTCTGCTCTGTCTCGGCGTGAGACTATGCACAGCTTCAATTATCTGTCACCCAGGATCTGACAAAAGGAAGTGCATCCATTCTGGAAGTCACACGGCTTTTAAGCTGAACCGCTTGTAAGAGGCGGCCAATGAATTTCGGCTTAACTTCAGAGCTGAAGACAAGCCAGCACCCTCATTCAGTCGGCTTGGAAGAAAGCCAGTTCAAACTCAAATCTAACTGCTGCGATGTGCCCTTGACATTCACGGCATTTGCTGAGTTTACACAATGATGGGCATTATTTTCTAAGTGCTAAGTCTGAATTCCTTTGGCTTTCATAGATGGCACTTAATAACAGAGCGGTTCAATAAAACTGACTCTGAAAAGCGATTTGTGTTGTCAAAGTGTACTCTTTCTCCACACTTTCAGTATGTATTTTTTAAACACACACTTTACAGTGAGCATTCAATTATTTAAGAGTGACACGCTGAAGAACTTTAGAGAAATGGGCGTTATTTGTGCAAAGATTGTTACAACTTGATGGACAAACACGCTGTACTTACGAAGAAGACCTCACTAAACACCACACACAGTGATGGTGATTCTGAGACAGCTCCTTACCGTATTCTCTGTGAAATTGTAATCCAAGGAGTACTGTAATTTGCCAAGTTTCTCTTCTTCCTTGGGCTCCACCTCTTTCTCTGTATCCGTCAGCCCTGTTTCTGCATCATCCTCATCCTTCAAGGCCTGAAGGAGACACCCACTAACAGTCAGTCCTGTCGGCCCAACGCTGGCGCTGCCCGATTGCCCTCGCCAGAGCGCCGGGCCCGCCCTGGACCAGCCTGCTCTTCAACCGCACCTCTATTAGGGGGGGGGGAGCAAGCACTAAAACACCACAGCGATTAAGACCATGACATGCTCAGTGATGCACTAGACTTGGGCTGTGAACCCCCTTCTTTCCTACGGTCTGCTATTGTGAAAAGTTGTGAAAAGAGTTGCAAGAAGATGAACTAAATGAGTGCAAGCAATCTAGGTTGGTGGGAAGGACAAGGCTAGGGCTGGGAGGTATGATAACGCATCAACTGTGCATATGTATCTACTGTAGCTATTCTAGCTACTTGGCTCCAGGCGGTGTTACATTATAGTATATGATATATCCATAGCCACCCCATGTTAGATTATGAAGAGCTGTTTCTGCACAGTTTCACGTTTCAATCTTTCTAATAAGTAACATATGTAAATAAAGCACCATATGTAACGTTCATAAATAAATAAATAAACAAACGCATACAGCAACAAAAAAACGTCATGTTATATGCAATGTTACCGTGATATTAAGTTACTTGTACAATTATTGGTCATACCGCCCAACCCTGGACAAGATGAGCAGACAGATGTTCTTAAGAAATACATCGTACAATACATTGTCCTTTATGTTATTTCAGGCAGAACAATCTCCGGCATCAACAAATCAGTGGGGAAATGTTGTGAATGGTGTGGCATTAGCTCCCTACAGTAGCTAGCCTTAGTTTAAGACCAGTGTTAAGGGGATGTCGAGGGAGGTTTGTTGTCGCTGGAAAGCATGCGATTGTCGAGGCAAACTCAGCTCTCAGTTCATTCACTGTGAAATAGTTGCCTTCCGAAAGGGCAGTCTTGCTCATCAGAAAAGCATGCAGGGCATTCACGTTCTCAAGAAGAGTGCTCGTATAGTGACCCTCATTCTCTGTGACGTGATCTTCCACACACAGTGGCGTTGTCACGACCCTTAGTTATTGGTGATAACCACCACACTCATGGAAGCTGAAAGCATCATGCCAGCAGAAGGTATTGGTGGGAGGGATCGTAATGTGTACAGGGCCTCTCTTATTAGTTGTTGGGTTACAAGTGTGAAAGCAAAAGGCTGAACCAAATTGATATCTCTTATGAGGACCAGACTATTTTCATGAACACTTGTGTGCTTCAATTCAACAAGCTCTTTGGGGTGCCTGTTAGTGTATTTATAGGCGTAGCTCAAAGAAATCATTTATTCACTCTTATGTTGTTGTCGTTCCAAACCCCTATATCTTTATTCGTCCAGTAGAATGCAAAATTTGGTATTTAGCCAGATAAGCGAGCAGCTCTTTTCCATATAATGAAAACAGTTAGGAATTTAAATCTTGTAAGTCAAACAACTGAACATCCTAAAAGCGGTCCATACAGCACTTGTTCAAGTCATATGAACCATGTTTTTAAATCTTGAGCAACAGATGTAGTCAGCATTCATTTTCAATGTGTGGAAAAGAGCATTCTGCTAAACATCTATGTTTCTATGTTCCAAGAAGAGTCATGCAGCTTTTGAACAACATGAGGGTGAGTAAATGAAGACAGTTTTGGCTAAGTCTTTTTGGAAGTGTAAAATGATTAAAAGGAGTTGGCAACATCCGTTAGTATGCAGCGGAGTGTCCTTTATTGATACCCTTTCCATCTGACTGGAAATTATGATGTTTCAAAAACATGTCAGCCAATTAAAGATCAGTCTGGTCATCGTGTCTGAAAACTGCTTCTTGAACTAATTTGTCCTGCTAATGAGGTGGGTGCTGTTCCCCTTCAGGACATTTTTCAATTTTAGGTTCTAGTGGACCAGATGAGTACAGATAATTTGGCCAAGGGCAGTTAAACAAGCCGAACATATCACTAATACTTTAGCAGTCTCCTTTTTCCCTGGAGAAACTATGTACTTCTGTTTTCTACTTCAAATGACAAGAAGAAATCAATGTGGTTCAACCTTGCTAAAGCGTACTCAAATGCATTTTCTCTCTTCATATATATGTGTATATATAGACTTACACACATATATATTGTAGATATACATGTACTGTATGCATAGTTACATATATTTTACTCTACTAGAGTAAACCTGTTGTCAAGAGGCTATTAAAAGTCATTGCAGCAGGCTATAGAAGATCCAACAGCAATTGGGAACCTACCGCCAGTGGCAATCCCGCAAAGTCATCAGACAAAACATAGATAAGGAGGACATGGAAGGAAGAGACACAAATTAAAACAACCACACACAAAGGCGACCACATGAGTCTGGGCACACCAGGAGAAATGACTGCTGAGAAGCTCAAAGCTCCTACTGCTGACAATACAACAAAGATGTACGTTGTGCAGGACGTTGTACTCTGGCATTTTGCTCTGATTGTTGTGTATCGTTCTTAACGTCTGTGCTAATTTGCTAAATAAGAGTGACGATTCATTAACCTCTCATATTTAGCACAGTCTATATTTGGATGTTTCCCCAGCTAAAACATCAGGTTAAATTTGTCTAAGTTGTTATGTTGGCTTAAGCTGGTTTAGCTGGTCACCTAAGATGACCAAGATGGTCTTCATCTGGTCTTCCAGTGACCTAAACCTTCTAAAACCATTAGTAAGAACAGCCTAACCAGTTTGGTCCAGTTGGGAGACCAGTTAACCACCTTAGCCTGGTTTGTTTTACTCAAAAGAGCTGTGTTGCAAAATATTGATTACTGTATATGGATGTCAACGGCGGTAGTCGTTTCTATTATTTTGAAAGCACTAATAGACAAGGTTGGTGGGTAAACATCATATAGCAGCTATTGTATAGCTGTTCGGACTTGGTTTGACGCTGATAAGCTGTGACATTCTAGAAATGCACACTGGGTTTTTAAAGAGTGCTGTTAATTATCCGTGTCTGTTCCTCTTCACTGTGCTTTGTGCTCGAAAATCAATGTCTCTAATTTGGGATCTGAGTGGTCTTGGCATGGTCTCAAAGCCAGTGTCCTTACACCGCGAATTAAGCTGACTTTGTCAATTATTCCGTTAGAAGTGTACTTTTGCGAGCATGTTAATGCAATTAGCATGCTAACTAGGGTTAAAGTGCCAGTGTTCCATATAATTTGTGGGTGTGTGGGAAAAAGCGAGCTGCATTAATGTTCTTTCTCCTATTGTTTTCACTATCTACTGTCATTTCTCTGGGTTGATACCACTTCATAGCACAGTTAACCATATGCAGCACTACAAAAAGTGAATTAAGCTAAATGCAAGAAAAACAGAAAACTCAATACTTTAATGAACCGTTAACATGCCCAGGTTTGCAGTCCTGCAATTAAAGTCAGCTGTGAAACAACATCATCAACAGATGACTCCATCTAAAGTTGTCTTATGAACATACTTAACTGGCATCGTGCATTAATACAATAATACTTGAGGAAATACATATTTCATGCAACTTCTGTCGACTAAAGAACAAGGCCAATCTAACAGCAGTAACAAAAAATGTTTTTACCTCGGTTTTGATACCGTCCTTGACGTCCTTCATGTTGATGGCATTCTTGCCCTTGTCTTTGCCCTTTTTCTTGTTCTTCTTCTTGAATATCCACTTTTTGCAGACGCAGAAGCAGCAGGAAACAACTAGTACAACAGCAACAAATGCAATGGCGACGATGGCCCATGACGGCACTGTACAGACAAAAACAAACAGGAAAACTCAATGCATCAATACGCTACATTTGTAAATCATGCACTACATTAGTGGTCGACCAATATATTTCCAAGGTCAATATCAGTCGACCACTAAACTAAATTTCTAATCTTTTGAGGCTATGTGATTTTAAGATGAACAGACGGAATTTTAATTGTCTTTGAAAATCTGCCTTTAAAACATTCCTTTCACTGGAAAAGAGCAGTCTGAACTTTCTGTTAAGTTCTTTTAATTTGATTTCCCAAACCGAGAAAAGTAAACTAGATTTTCTCTAAGTTTATCTCGACATAACTATTCATTTATTTAACTCAGCCAATAAAAACAGCATTGAAATAGTTATTATCAATAACAAGCTTTCATGATTTCAAATAGCCATGTTCTTTACGGTTCAATATCTTCCCAGAGCAATGAGGAAACGCAACAGTCGAGAAGTGAAAATGCCGAAGTTTCAGTCTGTTGGTTGACACACTTTGATCAATTTGTTGGAGACCTTCATGTCTGCCGGTCGCACAGGATTAACGATCTTTGCTCAGAGAGATGCTGCAATGCTCTAGTGAGAGCAATCAGCCAATTTAGTTGAAAACTGGAGCGGTTGGCATTCACAACTTGCTATTTGATCACTCTTGGAAGACATTTTGAGCTTGACATTGTTAAAGCAATCACGCTCTGCGCCGGATTCGTTTGATTGTCAAGGACAGCGTGGAACTAAATAAACGGAACGCAAACACTCCAAAAAAGTATGTTGTTTAATAAGGTTTGAATTTAACAACCAAGAATTCATGAACACTGACCAAATTGCTTCGCCTCCAGAAACCTGTTTTAAAAAACATCCGTGCAGCATAGTGATGGACTTTTGTGTTAGAATAACTGAAAATAGTATTTCTTCTTCTGGTCATGACTTTATAAATGCAGCTCCAAACTCCAGCGAGCGCTGTCAGGGGAGGACAATTGAGCTCCTCAGCTTTTCGACAAGATTAACAGCCTCCTGCCAAGAGAAAGAGCGACGCCTCTATACAGCAGGACTAAAACTGCAAGCGTCAACAGAGCACGAGCACCAGATACGAAAATGTCAGTTTCCGAGACGCAAGAGAAGCTTCCTCCCCAAACCAGCATTTGCTGGGAATAATTGGTCGACAGATGTGGTGGAAGAATTCTGCATTCAGAGACTCGTACAGTAATTACGGCTTTTGCGCACAACACAACAAACACCTGGCAACCGAATGGCAACGTTCAGGGAAGCAGATTTTTCTAGAAAAGATGCAGATTTTTCCACTCCAGATTTGAATGTGCTTAATTTGCTCTGGGACAATGCAGAGTCAAGGACTGTATAAATAATGTCAGGCTCCAGTGCAAGACAGACATCTTGTACTCTGCATTTGGGAAACAAGCAAGCACTCAACCATGTGAATATATGGTGCATCTCATGAAATCTGTCATGGTCATATTTCAATGGAAAATTAAATATATATTAAAAGTAAGTAAATAAATGTAATATTTCTTATGCATTCTCATTTAAATTTGGGAGTTAAATGTACTTAACTTTCTTTAAAATTATTTCACAATAAAATCACAAGGGAATAACTTTATGACTAAAATTTATTAAAATTAAAATAAATATATATATATATATATATATATGTATAAATAAGAAACATGTTTGTCTCCCAGGAGGGTTAAACTTGCTACCACAGGACACATTTCCCACAGCAAGAAGGGAGAGCAAAAGGGGAAGATAAAGAGTGAGCGAAAAAGAGAGAAAGAAAAATCAATCGGCTGTTGACAAAATCGATAAGCACTCTCCTCTGAGGAAAAACAGTGAGTGATAGTCTAAAGTAACTTTGGGATCATCAGCCCACGGCGTCGACTTGTCTGTGGGGTAATGGAGGTGACAATCCTCCACTTTTTTCCTTTGTTTTTTTTACTTTTTAGCACACCCTTCACTGGACCACGTCCATTTATTTATATCTAAAAATACAATTATCAAATACTTATAGCTTATGCACAGCATACAGCACGTTCTCAGATGCTTCATTCACAATTAAGAGCAATTAACAGGGATTCCTAATGCTTCAGGAAGTGTAATACATGCAATTTCAAATTTTTTAATCTTGTTTACACCAGATTATCCAAGAAAATGGTTTGTGAACAGCGTTTCCTGTTGACATTAAAATTTGACTGCTTGAATATCTTGAATAGCGGAGTAAATGTGTTTTGCTCATTTAGCATAACATTTCAGCGTGGTATTAGGCATTAAAAGAAATGAAAAAAGCAAACAAACAAAACAGAACGAAGAAAAAAAACCCAACAACCTCTCGAGAGCTTTCAAAAAGCTTTTTCCAAAGCCCTGTCATTTCAACTCTTTTCAAACAGAGGAGAATCTGACAGCCATTCTAAAGAACACTCTTATTGGTCAGTTGCCCTGCGTCTTCTTTGAAAGCTTGCAGCTTAGACCATAATTGCTCCTGAAGCTTGTCTAGCATCAGACCCCTGATTCATACCTGTTAATACCTGCTCTTTGGCCCTCACGTTTTTCTCCACCACTGGCCTGAATATCAGCCCGCTAGGGGAATAAAGAGCCCCTTTCATCTCTATGCCTCCTCTAAAGCGAACGCTGTCACATGGGACTCAAACTGCACAAAGCATTGAGCCATCCTGGGCTTAGACCTGCAAGTGCTCCATCGGTTTTCCTGGAGTACTATCATTATTAGACGGGCCTTGACAGCAGTGTCATGCAAGATTATATTGCTAGGTTTCATTCAGAGTAGTACTTCGAAATGTGCAATTGAACGACGTCTGAAATTAGAACTCCAGCTTGGGAAATTTGTCAGTCCATTCGTCAGTCCGATTTTTGGAGTAACGTTGCGTGATCATGTTGCCACTGTAATATGGTGAATTAATTATAAACATTAACTTTTAAACTAATTAAAATTCATCAGATGTGTAAAAGAAAGTTAAAATCTGACATCAGAACACAGCAAAGGAAAGTGCTCAATAATGTAGTTTTCTATATAAAGTTGCAAGTTAATGTTAAAAGTTTTATTTGAAAAGAATGAAGTATAATTGATGTCTGATTAGAAATTCTGGTCACACTTTATTTTAAGGCCCAATTCTTGCCTTTTACAATCCATTAACTATGCCTTCTACCTTAATGAACTTTTATTTGCAGATCACTATTATTAATAATAGTAGTAGGTTAAGATATATTTAGGGAGGTAGAACATGGTCGTACAGAATATGTGAGTCAATCCATGAAATCGGTGCCTTTTCCACTTGGAAAAACTGAAAAACAAAATATTTTTATCAATATATATTATATCTAAAAATATATTAAGACATCTTCAAATGACCAGAAGTTGTATAGAGCCATCTCAGACTATGTAATGTATTATTTTTTTCTTCCTCATGTTTGGAATTTTTTTTCAACCCTGTTACTGATAAAATACTTACTAGATACTATAGTTTAATTAGAACTCATATGCCACTGAATGACGGCATTAACTCACATTAAGGCATTAGCTCAATAATATAAAGGGTTACCTTTACACAAAGATTGTATTTTAAACGGACAATCTTTAAAAACAGTGTCAAATCTAATCAATGTCATCCCTGTTCTGCCACTAAAAAGTAACAGGTTTGATGATTTCAAACTAATTTGCTAATTGCTAGCTAATAGCCACAAAACCACATATTGTAGATTGTAGAAATGATTTTACTTGTGTATATCTTATATTAAATGTAAGAAATAATTGCTTAAATGTACGTTTTAAAATTGTAACAGGGTTGATATTACTGTACATTGACATTTGACCAGTTTCAAAAGGTACAGAATGACCCATGTGCTTTAGAAGTACTACTAAATAGCCAAAATGCTAATAAAAGGCATTAAACTTCTAAGATGAATGTCCTTATAGCTCTGTAAATACGAAATTCTTTAGAAACAGATACTGTCATAGTGAGGCAGATTAAAAAAGTCTTGGGTCCAAGGGGTACAGGATTCTGTGAACAGCCAGAATCTCGCACAACAACGAGGAGCTCATATTAAAGGTCTGTAAAGGTCGATGATGAGAACCATTTAGTGCTTCAGTGGACACTGAGCAATCCTGACACTTTTATAATGAAAGCTTATGAAAAACTGATGCTTAAAACACCAAGCGCAGCTTGAGTCTGAGTAAATTGACTAGTATGAGTACATTAGCTATATTTTTAATCACACAGTCAGCGGTAGCAATTAGATTACTTTTATCATGGAAGAGAGAAAAAATAATACTACTCATATCAAGCTAAGCTGTTTAGAAGTGAAACTGCATTGTGCACTAATAGATGCAAATAAGTCTAATGTTGCACCGTCCAATGCAATAAAGCAGAGTGCTTATCTTCTTCATCAGGCAAGCGTCTTACTCTGAAAGACACTTTTGTGTTTCTTAATTAAAAGAACCCGAGACCCAGAAAGCAATAGAAACATTTTCTAATTAACTCAATTGTGTAAGTGTCTATTGTCCTTTGGGATTGCGGAGCAAGCATGTGCTCTTCAACTTCAAGCAGCTATCTCTCGTTCCGCCATGCACACACAAACGCTCAACAGAGAGCGCAGAATGAGGTTGCGTAGCTGGACCGTGTGACTGCACAGCCAATCAGAGAGGAACACTATTCAAATCCAGCACCGCTGTGCTGCACAATTCAAAGCCAAATACAGCTTAGAACAATGACACGACTGGAGGTGGATGCCAAAGAAAGTCTGCCATCTCGATACTGCTCTCAAGGATGTAAGAGTCCTTCTGGCTCGACCCCATCCAATCGAGTGTGCCAATAAGATTTTGAGCACACTCATTCGCTCTCCACCTTTTCCGTGACAAAAGAATACAGCATCAGACTTATCAGACTGGGCTCACACAAAAATCTTACCAAGCTGCTTTAGGAAGCCATGCCAGGGAATCCAGACAATAATGACTCTGAGATTGGCATCTTACATTTACAAAAGAATCTTATCATTTGCTTGCAGTGCACGACTGCAATAGTTTGGGTACCACATTTTTACAACTGATGAAAACATCATAAATATGCATGTACTTTATTGCATGTGCATGATTACACTTTATTCTGTCTAAGACAGAATTCTCACTATGAGTTTACTCATTTAAAACTTTTAATGAACACAATTATTTAAATTTTCTGAATCATTCTTTTGATTTTATTCAAGTATCTAGGTGCTGGCTGGAGTACCTAATTTAAAACGAGGGATATTAAGATTTTTTAAACATGCAAATTAATTTTCACAACACCCACATAAGGAAAAAAAAAATCACTTATGCAAAGCTACAGGGTGAATCTCACGAAGCCTGTCAAGAACATTTCCATTTCAGATTTCAACTAAAAGAAAAAATTAAGCCTATTTGATTAATTGCATTTTTTTGCACTGTGCCATCATTTTTACGACAATTAACCACTTTTTCCTCAAACCCAATTCACAATTCATATTTACAAATATACATCATGTTTTGCCAAGCCTTTACTTTAATCAGATAAAAAAAAAATATCAGAGAAATTTGAAAGAAAATAGTTATCATATAAAACAAAAATTAATAATATAAAAAAATAAAGCTCTTAATTTTCTTTGTATAAAACATAATTTATATATATATATTATTATATTTAGTATTTATTTCTTTATTTTAACCAACACGTTTTCATGATATTGACGCTCCAAACAATACAACTACTAATAAATAGTCAATTTATAGTAAGAGTAAAGTGGTCTTCAGCAGTAGTGGCACCATGCAGCCCTGGGGCTCATTATCCTACTGTTTGTCTGATCCGAATGTAATGTGAGCGTCTCTGACCAGCGAGGTTGTGTTGCCTGCTAACACGAAGCTAACAGTAACATGATCTATCCCCAGGCGGCATCCTGCAGGGCCGAGTTACCCACTCTCACACTTGTTAACACGCCAAAACGGGATGAAAAACTCAACGACTTAACAAGTGTGATTTGATTGAGAGTGCGCCGTGATTGTGAGCGCTAGTGAGCGCACGGGCCAACCAGGGGAAAATGATCCATCGGTGTAATACACCACACACTGGCAACCCAAACTAATGTGTTTTGACAGCATGCTGTTGGTCAATTAACCCTGGTACTAGAGCATGTTATACAGCACGAGAGAAAGACAACCCTGTTGCACTTCCAAAGATACTCTCTGCGTTAAGGAAAAAATTACTTGAAAGTGATTTATCATGCCATGTGGTTATGTTACAGTCCAGCAGATGGGCGGTAATTTTTAATATCCATTTAGTAAAGTTTCATGGGCGAAGGAACAATCTGAAAGCGGAGCCTGGCTCATGAATATTAATTGTGATGTTATATTTACCTAGTATTCGAGACAAAGCAGTGGCCGCTAATCATATTAGGTTTACAGACAGTCCAAAAAGTGATGGAGACAAAAAGTAAAACAAACCACGAGACTCCTATAAGAAAATATTTGAAAGGGAAAAGAAAGCTCACACGTGATAACAGCTCACGTGGTATTGCGAGCAGATTAATATCCACCCTCTCATATCCTCAGTCAACAGCATTCAGATCAGATCGTATCTTTTGTTATTGCAGCCTGTGCCGTTGTTTGGTCTGTGATATACACTGCGCTCGGACGGTGAGCGACACCAATGATGAAACTCTGACTGAAAACTGATAATATCATTGATTATGGTGCTGAAAATATCAGGGGACGACAGCTATGAGGGACAACAAACAAACCAAAACCCTCATTTTGTCTGTTCTCATCTGTTGACTGCTAATTGGACGTCTGTCATCCCATTTGTCAAGATAATGTGTTTTGTGAGACAGGGGACAAGTAAATAAAAGAAACAAACTTCACCACTTTTTTCAGCAGTAAGAAAGTAGCTCTACCATTTAAATCGGGATCAGCAAAAAATGTTTTTTAAAGACGTCTCTTACGCTCATCAAGGCTGTATTTATTTGATCAAAAATACAGAAAAAAAACCTTGCAAAACGTTATTACAATACAAATTAATGGCGTCTATTGTAATATACTTTATAATTAATCCAGTCTAAAGTGATCCTTTAGAAATAATTCTAATATGCTGCTTTTTTGGGAACTGCAAAACTGATGAACAACAAGTTATGAAGAACAGTGTTTATTCAAAATAGAAATATTTTTTGATATAATATACATCTTTGCTATCACCTCTTAGCAATTTAACACATCCTTGCTGAATAAAAGTGTCAATTTATGAAGAAAACAAAGTACTGTCCCCAAACTTAAATGGAAGGGTATATTGCTAGAAAATATATATATATATATATA
>JAUMHQ010000051.1:10021734-10041829 GCA_032361165.1 Enteromius paludinosus | reverse complement strand
ATATAAAATTAATTAAAAAAAAATATATATATATATATATAAATATAAAATATGTAAATAAATAAATACAATTATATTAAGAAGCAAAAACATTTTCCAGCTGATAGTAAATCGGCATATTAGAACAATTTCTGATGGGTCATGCCACACTGAAAACTGGAGTAATGATGCTGAAAATTCAACTTTGCATCGCAGGAAATAAATTAAATTGGAATTTATTTAATTTTTGCTTTAATAACTGCAACCTTGATGAGCATAAGATAAAAATCGTATTGATCCCTAACGTTTGAACGGTAGTGCATACACACACATACACATAGCTACATACCTAAAACATAATATTTGTCATATAGTCCTTTAGAAATCATTCTAATATGCTGATTTGCTGCTCAAGAAACATTTCTTATTATTACACTTGGATTATTAATGTCAGGATTCTTTGATGAATAGAAAGGTCAAAAGAGCTGCTTACATTTGAAATCTAAATCTTTTGTAATCTAAATGCTCTAAATGTCTTGTAGCTTCATATATTATAATTTTGAAGCAGCATAAATGCTGCAAGGATTAATGTGTCTTTTCTCATGTGTTTGTTTACTACTGTAATGCAGTTTTAAGTTGTTTTAAATGAGATTATCTCTTTCTCCAAACGGCTTTATAATGTGAAGCAGGCAGACGGAGAGGGCTGAGGTTTTATTTTTGTTTGTTTGCATAATTCAATTTCAAGAGAGCAGGGTTGACAGGCCTGGTAACCTTCAGACGTCCTCTGGGGCGGTCTTGGGGGCAGCAGGGGAAGGGGAAGAGAGGGAGATAGGATTAGGTCAAAGGTCATCAGAATGGGAGGGCTAGCTGTTCCATCTGTCAGGTTTTTGGCTGATGATGTGTTTGGCACTCTGCTCCAGTTCGCCTCCTGTTGCTGATTATGACTGAAGATTTTTACAAACTGGCAAACAACACAAACCTGCTATATAACTGATACACATTACACTTCACAAACATACATGGAGGACTCACAAAGTGACATGTCTAGGCATTTCTGTTGCTGGACTAGTAGAACATGACAACAGAGTCGCCTATAATATGTTTGGTCATAAGTTCACTGGAAATACACTGAAAAAATGAATACATTTGATGCAAAGGCACAACGAATGAATGCAATATAAATTTTATGATGTAGAAATGTAACTTTAGATGTAATATACGCTCAGTATCATAATGCTCTGGTATTACTTGAGGGAAATGTTACTTTAAAAAAATTACATTTTAATTTAGTACAAAAACTGGAATGCACGACATTACTGGACCGATAACGGAATCGGCCGATAATGGCTATAAATTTAAATATCGGCATCTGCCTGATATAAAAAATTATGCTGATATTAGAAATTAATTAGTTTACCACTGCATCTTTCTGAAATAAATAAATGAAATGCAGTGACTGTTATGTAGTTGTTTGTATGTCGTCATTATTGTTGAATTCTATAAATACGTTCTTGTTAAAAACTAATTAAAAATAATTAGATTCATCATTTCTGAACTGGAGAGACCTGATCCGCACAAGAGTGTGTTGTTTAAAACAAATGGAAATAAAGACTATTGGTATTGGATATAGGCCAAAATATCTGAAAAATATTGCCATCATCAAATATCCAAAATCGTGCATGCCTAAATATATCTTTAAAATGTAATCAGAAAAGTTACATTTCAATAACTTTTATTTAATTAAAACAACTGGTTTTGTGCCAGTTAGAGACTATTACATGCTAATGACTTTGCCATAATGAGGATAAAATAATAAGAAAAGTTGATTAAAAAAATATCACTGCCCACTTAGGGAGCAACACTGATTGACAATCAATTTCACATGTTGTTGTGCAAATGGAGTAGACAACAGGTGGAAATTATAGGAAATTAGCAAGACACCCCCAATAAAGGAGTGGTTCCGCAGGTGGTGACCACAGACCACTTGTCAGTTCCTATGCTTTCTGACTGATGTTTTTGTCACTGGCGAGCCCATGGAGGGCTGTGTTTTTGTCACTGGTGGTGCTTTCACTCTAGTGGGAGCATGAGATGGAGTCTACACCACAAGTGGCTCAGGTAGTGCAGCTCATCCAGGATGGCACATCAATGCGAGCTGTGACAAGAAGGTTTGCTGTGTCTGTCAGCGTAGTGTCCAGAGCATGGTGGCGCTACCAGGAGACAGGCCAGTACATCAGGAGATGTGGAGCAGGGCGTAGGAGGGCAACAACCCATGAGCAGGACCGCTGCCTACGCCTTTGTGCAAGGAGGAACAGGAGGAGCACTGCCAGAGCCCTGCAAAATGACCTCCAGCAGGCCACAAATGTGCATGTGTCTGCTCAAACGGTCAGAAACATGCTCCATGAGGGTGGTACAAAGGTATTGATGCTATGGACTGGTCCCCCTGTTCCCAAAACCTGAATCCAATTGAGCACATCTGGGACATCATGTCTCGCTCCATCCACCAACCCCACGTTGCTCCACAGACTGTCCAGGAGTTGGTGGCGGCTTTAGTTCAGGTCTAGGAGGAGATCCCTCAGGAGACCTTCCGCCACCTCACCAGGAGCATGGCCAGGCGTTGCAGGGAGGCCACACACAATACTGAGCCTCATTTTGACTTGTTTTAAGGACATTACATCAAAGTTGGATAAGCCTGTAGTGTGTTTTTCCACTTCAATTTGGAGTGCGTCTCTAAATCCAGATCTCCATGGGTTAATAAACTTGATTTCCATTAGTCATTTTTGTGTGATTTTGTTGTCAGCACATTCAACTATGTAAAGAACATAAAGTATTTAATAAGAATATTTCATTGATTCAGATCTAGGATGTGTTATTTTAGTGTTCCCTTTATTTTAGTGTAGCATCGAAACATCAAAATTATGTATATTTATACAAATATTTTATGTGAGCTGAACTATTTTCTAGATATTTATACGATTTTTTAGTTACATTTAGTTTATTTTCTTAATTTCTGTGAATATTATACATATTCCAGTTGCAGCTTATCAGCATGCTAATGTCAGACATTTTATAAGAGTATTTTAATTTAGACACTAATAAGATTTACAATTTATCTGCCTATGCAGATGGTAGACAGGGTTTAAAACAAGGCCAATGAGTGTACAACAATGTGACAAATCTCAAGACCATTTTGTTCATAGTTGCCATCCAATTAAAATGCAAATAGATTTAGATTTCTTGACAAAATGGCAATTTATAAAATTTGACCCCATTAATTTGTAGTTAATGTTCAAAGCACATTCCCAGTAAAGCTCGCATTTTAACACGAATGAAATGAACATTGATTGTGGTGTTTGATAGAACATCAGAAATTTGCAGAGATCAAGGGGCATTGTGTCTAAGATCAGGGTACCCAGTGTGCAAGAGTGTTTCAGAGACTGGACAGAGTGTGTTCATTATTCATAGTAATTGTGGCAAAGCTGAATAATGTCTCAAACTGTCTCTGAGCGGCGAGGTTAATTATCATCGAAAACAGATGCCTTGAGCTTGAGCAGCAGAGCATTGGGAGAATAACCAGAGCTGTTGTGTAACAGTCATTTTCTTTTGTTGCTCCGAGTCAACCAAGCTGTGTAACCACAGCGGTGCGGAGACCTTTCCGAGCCAAGGTGGTCGGGTTCAAACTGCTGGCCTCAAGGCTGGAGGGAAACGCTCTCGAAGAGAGCCGTGACAAAGCAAATGTGGCGTTCTGAGAGCTACCTGTCGGAGTGATTCTACACGCAGGACCGTTTGTGACGGGCACCGTAGAACGAATGTGATGTTGTGTGACCGTAAGTGTTGAGGGGACGTTAGTAATCACAGGTTATGGATAAACCCTTTTGAATATGTATCACCATCGGAGACTTAGTGCAAATCGCTATAAAAACAAATATTGTGTGTGTACTGTGTATATTTATTATTTACACATAAATACACACACATGCATGTATATATTTATCTTACTATATTAAATATATTAATATATAAAATAAATGCTATGAATATAAATATTTGCATGTTAATACAAGTAAATAGTTTCAAAATATTTATATAATGTATGTGTTTGTCTTATATATATAAGTGCAGTCAAATGATTAATCATGATTATTCAGATGGAAAATAAACTTTATTGTTCACATAATACATGTGTGTTCTGTGTGTGTTTATTATGTATATTGAAATACACCCACTTACATGTATATATTTCATAAGAATATGCTGTTTTAATATTTTATACATTTAAATATATATATATATATATATATATATATATATATACACACACACACATATATGCTATGAAATATATAATATATATGCTATTTTAATTATTTGGCGTGGTAAAAATTAAACAGTGGTGGATATGTTCATTCAATAAAAAAAAAAAAAAGTGACAATTACTTTTATGCTGCATGCACATCCAGTGAAGTAAACATGTTTGTAAACCAATTAAACTAGTGAGTGAAAAGTCTTTTTATAGAGCCTAAAGTGCCAGAGAAGCATCCAGTTCTGGCACGGAAATAGATGTCAAACAGTATTTATCTTCATGTTTTGCCTACATAGCACTATGACAAAAAGGCAGAAGGGTTAGAGTGAAGTAAATGTTTATCATCGCTACCCAGCATCTGTCTGCGTTTCTCTGTTTTTGCCGCGCTAGACGGCAGATCGTGACAGGTCCATGCGTCTTACTTTTACAGGCATCACCTGCACATAGTCAACGCACTGGATTATATTGGCGGAGAAAAGCTCAAGTATTCTGCATCTGGACTCGCCCATTCGTCACTAATGCAGGTCCGTCAGGGTTCCTGGATGCCCCGTTCAATACAGCACCCTGTTCTCCAGGCATTCATCAGGCCAGGCACCGGTTGGCACAGAGACGTGTGTGTGATGGAGGGAGGAGGCTAAAACAGTAATTTAAGCCACTGTAATGGAGTGTCTTTTTCTGGCTGGATCTCAGAAGGGGCATATCTGTCTGAGTCAAATGCGGCAACCCTTTATTTTACAGTTGTCTGCAGGAAGGCAAAGTGATAATTAATGTGGTGAATGTGTCTCCAAGTGCGAAAGCAAGGGTGGAAGTGAAAGTGTACGTGTGTGAGAGTGTGAGTGAGAGCGAAGTTACATGTGTGAAATTGAGTATGAGAGATAGAGAGATGGGCAAAATGACCAGACACCTATAGTAAGATACCATAGGTGTAGACTCTTGCCAATGGTATCACGTCAGGCATTTCATCCTAAAAGTAATTCTGATTTCACCTCTGCTACGTAGTACATGAGTAAACTTAAGTGCAATAGTGTAGTGGGATGGAATCAATTGTAGGAAAAAAAAAGCCTATTGAGAACGGTTTTGAGAAATTAGTTTAGCAGCGTTTCAATTCTAAACTTCTTGAGCTCATTGAGTGCTTCTTATTTGTTATAAATACACAGCAAAACTGCAATTCATGAGGTTTATTTTGGTTATAATGCTGCATTAGTTGTTCGTTAGTTTATGGTTAACAATTAAAGCCCTTAGACAGAAACACCCACGCACAAACAGCTTAAGATTTCAACGTTAACTCAAAAATATGAATGAGTGTACAGTGAATTGGATAGTGGTTAGATGCATGCATTTAGCTCCATGCTTCACAGTGAGAGCTGCAGTGTTTTGCGGACCGAGGCACAGGGCACTTAGACGAACAAAAGCACGCAAATAACAAAACTCATTTACTCGCTTATTTACAATTAGAATGAGAAGGAACATGTTTGGTGGCTGCCTGTTTCTCAAGCTCATTATTTTTTTCAGCACTGAGTGAACAAAGGAAGTTAATAAATGGAAGAAAAATAATCAAAACTGGATCTGACAGACCTTGCCATTCACTGTCAAGGCCGGAGCTCAATCAATGCCATTCAGGTTTTCAAAATTAGGCAAACAGCAAACGTAATCAAGCAAAGACCGTTGAGAGTTGTGTTCAAAATTTCACTCACGTGGGATTTTGTGCAGTTCGTTCATGAACTTGTCTTTAACTTTGGAGAACATCTCATCTTTGGTCTCGCGGGGACCGGGTCCTGCTGCCTCTGTGCTGTTGCCCGACACCTCAGGCGCCGCACTAGGCACAGGGTTCCCCACCAGAGCCTCCCTTCGACTCATCGCTGGATGTGGCAGCCAGGCAGAAGCTAACCAAGGAAAGACAAAATAAAAAAGGTTACTTATATTTTCTGGAATATTAATAAGAAAATATCAGGTGAGCATTCCCAATTCCTCCAATTTTTTCGTATGTATGTATACCACAAGGATTTGTAGGTAACTACAAATGGCCAAACAATTTTATGTTGGACAACTACCGAAAAAAAATTATGGTAATTTTGTATTTTACATCAATACACGTGTAGGTGGCACCAATGTACTAAGTGAGTCACTGAATTATTCACTCATTATTGCTCAATAGGCCTGCATGATAAACCAAAATTAAACCATAACCTCGATTAAGCAGAAGCTGCGAAATATCATGCATACAGTATTTTTCAGTGAAGCGCGTTTCTGCGATCAGTAATAAATCTCCATCTGAAGGCGCTCTTGCGAGGAAAGTCCAAATACGACCTGAAGAAGAAACCCAGGAAATGAGATTTAGCTGCTTCCATTGATTCAGCATGACTACTAAATACACAACTATGACTATATGGTTTATTTGAGTTCTTATTCAAATATTTTTTTATAATCTATAATGAAATCGACAGCCTTTATCACTGCTTAGAATACTATGAAGTAGGTTGGGTTTAAACACTCAACTGATGTCATGAAGCGAGTTGAGTAATAACATGTTATTAAATGTGGTATTTTCACATGCTTTTAAGATGGATCAGCATTTACCACACCAAGCCGTAGTTCAATGAGAAGCTTAGCATACAGCTGTCATCATGATTTCTTCGGTTTCATAATCGTACTATTATTATGTGTGCAATTGTTTTAGCGTAGCTTGTCAGAGCTCTACGGCTCTTGTGCTGCTCCACCTGAAAGCAGGTGATGGAGATTACTGACTAATCACATTTACTTCTAATCACACCGACTTCGCGTTCGATTAATCGTGCAGCCGTAGCCAGAAGATTCTCGTTCACAAACAACATTTTCCAGTTCATTCTGTTATGAACAAAATACTCTCATTCAGTGAGTCTCGTTCAGACTCAGAAAAATTACTTTCTCAATGAAGAGGCATATTCATTCACTTAGCTCGTTCAAACAATAAAATCCTTTTTATGGGCCACACAGGAAGACTTCTGAAGTCACCAAAGCAGTCGCATACTTTACAAAGGAAAATCAGTGCTTGAAAGTTTAAGTCGTTTACTTAAAAGAGTCGTTCAAAAACACTGGCTTGTTCACAACACCAGTAATGGGGGATATAGATAGAAGCAGATAACAGGTCAGGAAGTGAGAGATGGAGTGCGAATGAGAAAGATGAAAACTCCAGTGTGTGAGAGGAAGGTGGAGAATGAGGTGCGATTTCAACTGGAAGCCTCGACTGCAGTATGCACTGAACGAACAGGCTGTGAGGTGTGTTGAGCTGTTTAAACATCCTCCCTTCCATCCTTCCTAATCTCTCACCCGCGTTTACTCAGTCCTCTGTTCATTTACTCACTCGCTTGACTCTCTCTGCTTCCCCAGTTCATGGGCAGACAGTGTCGTATCTCTCTCGGCAGCACTGGCATGACCCCAGGAGGTCTTGAAGGCCCACAGTAGGTCATAGTATGTGCTGATGAACAGCGAGTCTTGTTCTCTTCTATCCACAGGACACGTAAGATCCACCCACTCCTTCACAGCCGGTGTCGCTGCCATTGTACCTGCTCTGTAATTACTGCCATTGTCAATCACTCAGATGGAATAATAATAAACGGAATGATTGCAGCAGGTACGAAACCAAGTTTTACAGGAGTCGATTGAACTTGCAGTAAGTTTAATAAGACTTTCTATTGGGTGGGACAGCTCACCTTCTTTCTCTGCAGGAGACTGGCTGGAAAGACTATGAAACCTTTGAAGTTGTTGTGTTGGACAGGTTGTCATCGCTGTGTTCATGTCGCTATGGTAACAGCAGGACTGATGGCCTACAGGTTATATGATGTGTGTGGCAGGTTCCTTGTAGTTTAAGAGTGTTGAATGGGAAACTAAAGAAGGGCAAACTGAAATATTTCAGAAAATATGACAAATTTGGTGTAAATTAGAAATTTAGCTGGTCCAAAGATATTTTAAGAAATGCTTTTTTTTGTGGTTTGGAAGTGCCTGATCAGTTTTCTGTCTTTCTGTCCCATAACAATCATATAATCAAACTACAAAAATTCTATAAAAACTGATTTTGAACAAGTATAAAAATACATCTATAATGAACTATAATGAAATACTAACTCAAAATATTGCTTGCAAACAAATCTCTCTCTCTCTCTCTCTCTCTCTCTCTCTCTCTCTCTCTCTCTTTCTCTCTCTCTTTCACACACACACATACAGTACAAAAAGGATATCCTCCACTTCAGTATAAATTTATGCACCATAGCACTAACAGTACACACCATCAATGTACAGTGTTATAGCCCCAGTACTTTTTTTTTTTTTTAATAGTAATAAAGATGTTGACCAACAGCTGGTCGAGCCTGTGTGCTGCTGGCTGCAAAATGACACTAATGACTTATCCACACCCTAACCAAGCTGCAGACTCTATGGGGAAGTGTTTACATATGTACACAGCAGCAGTTGTGTGGTCTGCTGACACAATAGGGTGTGAAGAGCACAGGATTCAACAGCTGTGCCACTCACTAGCCATGGCTAGCCTTGGTTACACATATCAATTCAGTTCAGGATCAGATTTCATAGGGTTTTGTTAGTTGGTATATGACTGCCCAGGCGCTGGCCTTTAAAAAGCCACATGTCTGGGCTAGTCTAGTTATGCAACCGGTACAATACGTTGACAACTAGGATTAGTCAAAGTTTAACACTGCAAAATTTGTCCTTGTAGCACAAAAGAGAAAAAAAAAAGTTTGTAGAAGGTTGGTGGATTGGTTCGTGCAGAGGAAGGTTCCTGGATCACAAAGCTTGACAGGGGCTTCAGCTGACAGTCAAAAGCCGCTGTGTGTTTTTTGGAGAGCCGTGTCACTCGAATGATATGATGTGGGCGGCAGTTGAGCTGGCAGCCAAGCTGAACTTTGGGAAGGTGGAGGAGGATGGGGGGAAAAAAAAGATGGATTTGCGTGCTTTTGTGCGTGTGTGTGCCGGGTGTATGAATAGCTCTGCCGCACACCTGCAAAGCTAGACTGCTTCACATGGTGAGTCATAGAAGTCCATTACAGACCTACACAAAAAGCCATAATTACTCACAAACGGGTCGAGGCTGTGCAAGAATGTCCATTAGGCCATTACTATTTGTATCACACAGACAAAAGCAAGTTGCACGTTTTAAGAGCTAAAACAGCAGGATGTGAGAGACATGCTCGTAGGAGGCAAATTAAATGAAAGTGCCCAGTGAACAGACTTCACAGGGATTGCAGCCACCTCCACCCATAAAGCATAACAGCCATTTTAAAGCAAAACTTGGTCAAACGTAGCAAAGGCACAGGCTCAAATAATCCAGAATTTAAGAATACAATCTCCAAGACATGGTAAGAATGTCTCTGCAGGTCTCTATTAGGTTTCAGAGCTCTTGAATCTGGTGTAGTGTGCCTTTGCGATGAACCATTCATAGAAAACATACTCTGTATGATGATTTGCACAGCAGCTCAAAAATGAGTTTCAACATAACAGCTGCATTTTTATATCCAGATGCCATTCAGTGAACAAATCAGACAATGGGAGGACTGGTACAATTAACCATAGCCTCACATTGTCAGACTTTTCACTGTAAAACATCATGTATTTGTAACTTATTCTAAGACTAGACCTTTCGATTCCAGAGATGCTCAAAAATATGATGCCAAAAATTTTTGGGAAAAAAATGAAAGAAAAAAAAACTTGGTGGAACAAATTGGTGGATGATAACATCATTCTGTCCAAAAGTAACCAGCACTTATTATTCACAGACATAATTAGCAGAGAAAACAGTTCTGTTTCTTCATATATTAAATCAATTAGGTGTCTCACAAAAAACTGATAATTACCTTCAAGGAATTTAAGCAGAACCTGCCCCCAATCGGTCAGGTTAGATGCATCAATTTGTGAAAAAATGCACACTATGTCGGATATTTTTGCATGTTGAAAAATAGATATTGATTTTGTGCGAGTGTGCAAGGGTCTAGATTGGGTTACTGATTGAGTGAAGTTTGGGGACACGTTTTTACTATTAACTAACTAAATAATTATGACTTGCCCCTAATTTCTTGCTTACTATTAGTAAGGTAGTTGTTTAGTTTAGGCTTTGGGTAGGATTAAGGCATCTAAAATATGCTCATGCTGAATAAGGTACTAATAAACTTCCAATATGCTAGTACTATGCATGCTAATAAGCAACAAGTTAATAGTGAGAATTGGTCCCTAAATTAAAGCCACTTAGCTGCAAGTAAACTATAAAAACTACACTGACTGCATAATGTGCTTCCAGGATGCACCATACTCTCTTTACCCAGCCCAGTGTGGGCCATGGCACTGAGCAGGTGAAAAATCCTTACCCAATTACCACTCTGCCAGATGGCACAGCATGGCTTTCATTGCACTCGCTCCGGTGCTCTGCGCATCAAACCACACTTCTTTTCCTGGCTTCCTGCTTCATCCCCCTAATTTCCCAACTGGGTTACGATCTTCCACCGAAACTTCCACTTCTGCCAGAGCAAAACTAAGGCTCTATGCCTTGCAGTAAAGACACATGCTTTTGTGTACACTGGGTTGTCATTTGGTGCTTTAGTTGGTTCTCTTTTGGTTGGACTCTTCTTCACTTTTGAAGGCCCCAGAGCGTATCTTCTGAACTGTGCCACTTAAAACTGCGTCGGCCCATAACCACCCCGGCGATAAACGTTAGGCACGTAATCACGCGAGGTAGAGCAGGTGAGGATGCTTGGGCCCATTCCATTGCACTTTCTTTCATCATACCAAAATTAAAATAGTGGCACAAGCACACGCCTCGAATCACAATTAATGCCTTTCACTCTGGACTTTGATCTTGGTCGCCTATATTTCCTGGTTTAAATCCAGGGCTTAATCAAGCATGTAATCATCAATTACGTCCACTTAACTGGAGTTGACTTCCATTTGTCACCAGCGATACAGCCTTGCAACATGTTTATAGCATATTATAAAACAAATGCATGCATAATGCAATCAAGGAATGGTAGTGTGGATTTGCAACCGAGAAAAGGCATTTCATATTCACTGATGACAGTGAATCTCAATGACGAATCAACATGTGCGCAATGCATCTTCGCAAGTTTGATTATGCGTTTGAGTCATCTCTGTGAAATCCTTGCAGATGTACCAGTCTCTCGGCAATGGGTGTGAAACGGTCTGGTAGTGATTGCATCTCATGAAGTTGTCACGAAAACGTCTAAAATTACAGGTACATTTGCATGTGTAGGTACAGTAACAGTATTCATCTAGTCAACTACGTATTGTTCTGCTGTCCCGCAAAAGCCCAATTAAAGTTCAAAAGCCTTTTAAAATCGATGATTATGACTTTAGGGGAATGAGCTACATTCAAAGCTGTAAGTAGACTCATCTGGGAATACATATATGGTAATTCAAGTTAAAGGTGGGGTAGCGTGTACTTTCGTGCATTCAGAGTTGTTTACGTTGTTAAAAAGCCAGCGTTACGTGAACAGTGGATGCCCTTTGTTTTTCCGGAGCAGTAACAGAGTTTCACAAGTGTGTTTGCTGGTGAGCGTTTTATAAACAAGGCCCAGTTCGACTCTGAAGGAAGAGCGGTCTCAGCTATAAATGGTCCCAGTCATTATTCAGAACTGCAGACTGCAGTGAAACGCTCAGGTGTTCGTCATTCTTTAGCTCCGCCCACACAGCACCCCTCAAGGAGCATGGCTTTTTTCGGAGAGAATCGTAAAGCTGTTTCTTTCTTTTATTAATATGATCAAACTAAAGGCTTTTTGGAGATATGAAAGATGCAGTGCTACTCTAAAGGTTCTTCAAGATTAACATGAGATTGGCTGTTTTAGGTCCCCTTTAAACGTATTATTGTGAAACACTGCTTTGTTGCTTGGCAACTGTACAGTTACATTAGGCTGTATTACTGTACTTGTAAAATTATTAATAATAATGGATATACTTATTACCATTTTATAATAGAAACATTACCTCACTAAAGCCCAGAAACATGCACTACCAGCACTAAAACCAGTGTAATACACCATCAAATAGATTTTTTTTCTTTTTTAAATGGTAAATATTGAATGAATATGAAGTATCAAATTGTTTGAGACAAAGCTGTTAGCAAGAAAGTGGAAATTGGAAGTTAAACCCCCCCCCAAAAAAAACAACTAAAACTGTTGTAAATTGCCACTCTATCTAATTTGGCAGAGCAAATTTGCATTGGAGAACAGGTGAAATATCTCTGCGAGGGTGTTGAGAAAAGTAAATTGTTAATTGTGGAGGAGCGAAGGTTCTTGAACACATATTGTTTTATTTATAGATGTGTTCAATTTATTGTGTCTTTGAAGAAGGGAGAAAAAAAACAAAGTGCTAAAATTTGGAGGTGTAACAAACTAAAGAGGAAAAAATGCTAAGTGGAGGGTAAATGCTTTCTGCTCTGTATGTTTGTGTAAACGTATGTGTGTACAGAAGCGGAAGCAATTAAGGTGAAAACAGTCTGATCTCTGTTTTGAAGCCCATAGGACCATAATACAGTGATTTAAAGATACGTATTGTAAACCGAATTTAACTGAAATAGGCTACATGTAGATAATAGCATGGTGCTTTGATAATATATATACATTAGAAAGGGGAAACCATGATAATATAGAATGGTTTCTTTAATAATACCCTAGTATAACTACGATGCAACAGTTTAACACAATTATATTTCTTCCATTTTTATAAATATGCTAAAATCTGCAACTTAACATGAAATAACCTTGTCTCTTTCTAATGTTGTGCTTGCATGAATAATATATGGGTTTGTAGACAGTCGACTGTACAAAGGGAGTGAACTACAAAGGAAAAGTTCAAACCAAATAATTATTTGAGCAAGCAGTGAGGTGCATACCTCAGCTGTGATGACTCTGGAAAATGGCGGAGTGGGAAGGGGCTAATGGCGTGTGATCGTTTTGTCAAACAACGGGTCAGAAGCACAGGAAGTAGAAAAGAATAAAAAAAAGGACACATTTGGTTGAAGAAACACTAAGAAACGCCTGGATGAATGCTATAGTTTGGATCAATATTACAAATCAATGAGACGAGAAAGAGAAGGAAAACACTGGTAACACAAACTGGCTGCTACAGGCAATGAAGAAGCGTGAACACGGATAAGCAGCTTCAATCTCTCAGCAACAACAACAATCACGGTTTTGTAGTTATATTTGATTATACAATGACTCATTGTAAATTCCCATTGACATTTAGCTTATAAAGCTCTCCGATAGATTTTCTTTTGTGTTTAACCAAACCAAACTTTTCCATTACAGCACCTTTTCCTTAGCCTTCCAAAATACTTCCCCAGGAAAAAAACTACCGAAATACCAAAATAACTGTAGCTTTATAGATAAAGTGTGTAATGTCTGCATCCCCAAATATAACTGACAAATAATGATGTTTTCAATGTTTTCAATTAGTATTTTAATGTCAAACTTTGGTGTTAAAAACAAGTACGTTAAATCCAATGTTTTGATGCTGGCATTCATAATGTGTGTTTCATTTAAAGATAATGTTCACCTAGATGTTCAAATTGCTTTCCCATGGGGATAAAGCAATAATCATAGCACTGGAAATCTTGATCTGAAGGGAGAACCAACAATGCAATTATACTAAAATGAAAAAAACGAAAAAAAAAGAAAACCAAACACAATTAAAGGCTGCATGAAAGCAAATAAATAGTTCACTGGTGTTGCGTCAAACAATTAAGAGCACTTTATTGAATTGCGTGACACTTATCAGACAAATAGTAATTAAAGCCTCTAAAGTAAATGCCATTTCATTTTATGATCAAAACAAGCACTATCTATAAAGGAACAGTACAGGAGCTATACGATTATGCAAAGTGCATACTAATGTATTTCAGCACATGCTGCAATTTGGATTATAGATAATTAGTATCAGAACATTTCAGTTCTCTTTCCACTATGCTTTGAAGGCTGGAACACAGTAAACAACTTCACTAGACAATATACACTACCGTGACTTCCAAGTTGAACACAACAAACTCAGGTAGAAACATATGGAAACTAAGCCAGTAGTTCTCGATTCTAATTTTGCATGTCTCTCTCACACCGTATTAAAATCAAACAGGGAGACAGGCAAAATGTGCAGAGCAGGGGGTCCCCAGGACTGGAATTTATAACACCTGTACTGTGCAATTTGAATATATGATTTGAATATTAGGTTTTATTATAAATCTGTCAACTCAAATTTGCAGCCTGGCTTGATTTTCGGCAACTATTGTTGACAAATCCAGATTGTAATTAAGAACAAAAATGTAGGCAAATAGAGTGTACTGCATTCCAACCTTAAATGTTTGACATTTTCTGTTACTTGTGAAGGAACGCTATTAGGGGATTGTTTCTATAGTACAGTCAGTATGTTTTCAGGAACTAGAGGTTGGTTGAATAATTAGGCCATAAGGAACAAACTGGAATGTCAAGGGCAAAATGTACAGTATGAATATATAATTCACTGGCCGATGGGGGAATCGGAGTAATTAACCTCATGGAGACTTTAACTCTGCTATGGGACATGGTGACATTACAGCAAAATAGTGAACCACAGCTAAAACGGATGAAACCAGTAACACTGTACTACAGGGACCAATTCTCACAATTACCAGTTGCTTATTAGCATGCCTGTTATCAACATATTAGATGTTTATTAGTACATAAAAAGCACATTTTCTATATTCTACATCCCTTATTTAAAGCAAAAGGCATAGTTAATGGTTTTTAATAACGAGAACCAAATCTAAAGTGTGATCAAAAACATAAAGAGGACAAAAACATCAATTTCTGACATTCTTACAAAGAAATGTACACAACTGTAATACAATTAGGCCAAACCTAGAAAGAACCAAGGCTGACTGTTGATAAGGCGTTGTGTGCGTCTGCATTTATATTTGAACAAGAGAGTGAAACGGAGAGAATTGAAAGTAAGATAAGAGCAGTAGAGTCCTCCGGTGTCCAGGGGCTGTGCTTAAGTCCCCTGCAGTCCATCTCTAGGGTAATGAAAGTGGAAAAGTTATTAACCTCGCTTTGCTGGAGGGCCACTGCCTCTCTATTTAGCCCATGCACAAAATCCCCCCCTTTTCAATTACCACTACCACGGAGGATGATGAAAAACTCCTAAACTCCTCTTTGTTGCTTATAAACTACCCCAGAAAAAAGACTTTAGACAGCGAATGCAGAATCGCATCAGCTTGGGCCGAAAAAACCTGACGAGTGTGAGGAACCCTCAGGGCATCGGCTCACAGCTGCTCTCATTTAAATCCTGAACAAGTGTAAATAATGGACGCTTGGCTGAGGCAGGGCAGATCTACTGAGGAAAGAGGGTACGTTTGGGAAGCGAGGAGTGATAGGAGTAATCCAGAGTAGGAATCCTGCTGTTGCTTCATCACACAACTTTCCCCTGCATGGAGACTCAAGTTCAAGCCAACTGTGTTTTTTTAACACCCTGACTTGTTTGTGACCAAAAAGCACCAATCATTTGTTCATTAACATGACACCAGTCAAATACTCCGTCATTAAATGCTATTAGTCATCCAGTGTACGCAAAGGCCCCGGGCCAGGATGTCTGTTGTTTATTTCTTCGTGTTTTTTTCTTGTTTTGGAGTAATTGAGCTTGTAGGAGCCCTGAGCCTCTCTCATGTACACCCACACACACACATTTAGTGGTACGAAGTGACAGAGAGTGACGTCTCACATGGAGATCCTTCGGGAGCTTGGCGTCAGGAGCACTGGCATCATGGTGGGTGTATGCACATATATTTGTAGTGTATAGGAGGGCAAAAAAAGAATAGATTTGCACAGAAAAACTGAATAAACAAACATTCAAAATAAAGACAAGGTCAGGTTTGGACCACAAAATTAATTTGCCTAAAAAATATTCAGTAGGCCAAAGTGAAACCCATGTGAAACTCTTCTCACACAGCTCTCCATTTTGTACTATGCCTGCTGCCATTTTATGACACTGAGGTGAACCGGCACATGTGACTATGTGGGTTAAAAAAGGATATCTTAAAAAAAACAAAAAACAAGGAGGACAGAGAAAGAGACAGAGCGATTAAAAAAAAAAACGACAGCAGACAGTGAAGGGGGGAAAAGGGACTGGAGAGGGCAGGACCCTTGGGGCTAGAGGGAAAAAAGCTCGCTCTGAAAGATCAGAAGTGACAATGTGAAGCAGAGCATGATGGGATTCCACTCTGCCTGTTTGGTATTTTTGAGAAGAGGCTTATATAAGTGTTATGTATACAGCAACAGATACAGATATATCTCCAATACGGGCAAAATAAAGAAACAACCTTTACAAAGGCAAACAGCCAGTGGTGGAGTTTGAATTGAACTTTATAAACAAAAAGACAATGTTTCATCTTACATGACACTGAATGAGCGTGCTACTTCACAGGAAAATGGGAAATGACTGCACATTATTTATTACAGAGATTGTAAGGCAGCGCTGTACTGATATTCAGTCTATTTTTAATCACCTCCATAATTTCCTGTAATTAATTCAGCATGAACTTCTAAAGATAGTTTCAGGATCTATTTTTTTTTTTTTTCTACAAACGTTATATTTAGGATTCAATTTAGGAAATCTCCCACCGACCCATTTTAATTCATTGCAATTTGACCTGAACCAACTACAAAACAAGCAATGATTAATTGGAATCCGAATTAAATAAATTCAACACAAGATGTTTGGTTTTACAACAGTGGTTCTCAGATAAACCCTTTAAACTATATATGATCTGTTATAGATCCTATTACAATGAATTATGCATGCTGTGTATGTGAGTGTGTTAAATGGAGGTATTATATAAGTACTACTGGCCAGTTGAATGCTTGAATCTGTTCTGGCGGATTAATGTTCTAAGGTGTGCAATTATTTTCAAGGAAACCCAAGCTGAGTGTAGTTTTTAGGTAGTACTTGACCGCGTTACAGTACATGACCATATCACTTCACCAAATGATTTCTATTATTTTAAAGGTCTTACAACACCAAAATAACCAAAACCTCAACGACACTGGCCAAACAAATAAATATAGTAATCATTATGATAACAACGACAGATCATTTCCATGTTTTTCCTACAAAATTATGTTTTATGTATGCATGCAAAGCACATACTCTGTCTCTACCGCTCTCCCTCTCTCACAGACTCACAGGCATTAACACATGTACTAATGGTGTTAGCGCTACTCTGATGATTTTATCCCAAATATCAACTCTGCAGACCCGCCGGCGGGTCCAAAATTACATATTCAAATTGTGCCTTTAATTTTTAAAGGTCTGTCTGGACCAATAATCCCATATGTGGTACCATTTGAAAGCTTAGAATCTCTATTGATTAATCTATATCTCTATTCTGATATTTATTTTACTGTAACAAAGTTATTTACACGTAAATTACACTATGTTTAATGGTATGGGGAGACTTAAAATTTGGGTAGGCGGAAAAAAGGGTTTTCTTCCCTTCAGTTGGTATAGAATAACTCTTTCATAGATTATGATAGAAACAATATTTTCCTGTGCTTGCTGATATGTGTTGGAAACAAATAAAATTTTACAGTCAGTTATCAGTTATTGCATATAATACACTTGAATTTCTTTGCAATTATTTCAAACTCTTTCCTTACAGTCCATTTCATACTTAAATTATGTACAATTTACAACCTGAATTTCAAACAGAGCTTGACTTTTAGCTATTCTAAAATTGAATTCCACCGTGCACAGCCCTGACGTGCACAACAGTTTGATGAATACAGCCTGTATAAAAGCTTTAATGTGTGTTCGAGCAAGTGCTAAACAGCTCATAATGTCATACAAGGGCAGAGGGGTGATTAAACAACAGAAGCAATCTGATTACATTTGTAGCCAGGTTATGGTTGTGCTTGTGTGTGTGTGTGTGTGTGTGTGTGTGAGAGAGAGAGATAGAGAGAGAAAAAAAAAGCATTGATTGGTATACCCTATTACTTCCCTTTTTATTATTTTTAGGTGGATGTCAGACGTGATGCAGTGTGTGCTAGTAGATTGCTTTCGGACCAAGGGCTCGGCCTTTCTCTTTCTCTCCCTCTCCCTGCCCTTCTCACCTGTGATTTACAGTGCCTGTAAGAGCCCTGTACACCACTCTAATTGAAAAGGAAAGAATGGGACAGGCTAAACTGTCAATGCACAGGACACCATCCGTCCAATATCACTTTTCAGAAAGAAACACATTAAACTGGCAAATTTGTCCATTAAATAAGCAGCCCAAAACTGATATAAACACTCCTAAATGACATCACCACCTGCAGGCGGGGTCTGTCTCATGATTCATTGGGGCACCCCGAGATATTTGGTACGCTATCTATCTATTAATTTGCACCAAGCTACTTCTTTCACAGATGCAGCTCCAAACAACTCATTCTGCTCTCTCTATGACTCCCACGTTGGCGAGTCTTTCATTTTTTGTAGATAAAGAGGGTATTTTGCAGCTGGCACTTCACACGCACACTCACACAAGCAGTCGGTATGTACTTGCAAGGGCTGTTTGTCCTCAGAGTGTGAATTTGAATATATTTCAGCGTTGCGTAACACTCTACATTTTAGGACTTTATCCTACGGAGTGGCTTTGTGAAAAAGATGAATCCACCGCTGCTGGCAACACTCTGAATTCTCCAGTTTTGTGATTTACATACTTCCACAGGCAGTCTGAGAGTCTTTTAATCTCACAAGGCTTTGGCCTAATCCAAAACCTCCTCGGGTTTTCCCCTTGATTAATTTAGAAGAAAAGCAGACAGGTTCAATCCAGACTGCTCACCTGTCTCTTTTCATTCTGCATTAAATTTACAGACTTCGGTTTTGTATTGGATTTTTTTTAGGTTGGTCAGTTCACTTGGTGTCAATCGGCAGCTATTTATATTGAGATAGTATATTTCTTACAGGGAAGATAAAGGCTTGAAAATTGTGTTGGACTTCAGATTTGTTTTCAGTAACGTGTGTGTTTTTAATGCAGTTTCATTTACATTAAGGTAATCAATTTGGCTACAAATTGCCACCAGAAGAGAGTCTCTACGTCTGAAAATGTTCCTTTTACTGTTTCTGAATTCTGTCTATAATGACAAGCAATTAGTGCGTAACCCTTTGTGTCGAACAGCATGACATTCAGCTGGATCAACACCAAACCAGCAATGACCAGTCTAAGTTGGTCTATGCTGTAGGCACATGCACATTAGTGTGGCTTTCTATTGGCAAATAAAGTCAATTCTGGCATGTTTCTTCACACGCTAGCAGAACGAAAAAGTGATAGACGAAGACAGAGAGAGGTGTGGATGAAAGAGGAGGAAGTGTGATGGAAAGGGTTCTGGTGATGGTGTATATACGTGTGTGATGGTTGGATTCTGACAGGTAATCTAAAGTGCAGTGGTTCTAGTGTTCAGCATTCTCCTCTCTGATGTGAATTGACAGTCACAGGACAGTCTGACTGATGTTACCACTTCTCACTCCCTGCATGTCTCAACAAGCTGTAACATCTTCTTTTAACTCTCTCTCTCTTTCATTCTGTGAAGGACAAACTGTGCTCGTGGAGAGTGTAAAAAACGAAGACCAAATAAACAAGCATAAATGCTGAAACCTGTGTACAGTTGTGCTCAAGTCTCCGCACTTCTTCAGAATCAGAAATAAACAATTCTGTACATCATTCCATGTACACTTACTGTATGACAGTGTTGGGCAAGCTACTTAGAAAATGTAGTGAGCTAAGCTATCAGTTACTCTACACTGAATGTAGCTTAACTA
>JAUMHQ010000051.1:9991218-10016131 GCA_032361165.1 Enteromius paludinosus | reverse complement strand
AGCTATTTGATTCGGAAAATAGCGACGCTACCAACACGCTACTGAGAAATGTAGTTAAACTAGTAGCGTCACTACTTTTAGCGACGCTACTTCCCATCACTGCTGTATGATCACAACTATAAGATGCTCAAAGGCAGAGGACTTGTGCAGATCTTGAGGCTGCAGAATCTGTCCTGCTTTGACGTTTTACTCATCAAAGCTAATTAGTATTACGATTATAAGTAGATTGAGGAAACAGAGAGAGAGAGAGAGGGAGAGAGTAAGAGCTGTCAAGCTCATCAAGTGAAGACTGTTTTCATTGCTCAAGTCAAGAATCATTACAATCATTTACAATTGCGCAGGCAAAGCCACGACTGACACTAACAAACCTGTCAGAGACGTCTCAATGTAAATTTCCACTTTGTTGACTGCTCATCGCAACACAATCTTTTCCCAGTTTTGGGAAAATCTTTCAGAATTCTATTATAGAATTGATCACTTGGAAGTGTTTTCAATAATATAACTGTACTTATGCACTTAACAAAGGAAATGAATACTTTGATGACCAACAAGACCATTTTGCATATTAGTAAACAAACAAATGCTAGGTAAAATAGCCCCACAAACCCACACAAAAGAAAAAAATCTATACAAACACTACAAATCTACTGAGTCACATATAAATTTAAAAGATGTGTCAACAGCATACTAAAGGATTTGCGCTGCATTGACTTTTGAAACATTGATTTGCACTGAAAGACTTTGTGTGTGTGCTCATATCTAGCCTCTGTTCAAATGCTATTTTAGATGCCATTTGACTAATGCTGGGGGTGGGGATATCGATCTTGTTGAAGCGTTTTTCTAAAGGATTTTTGTTTGTGCAAAACATTAGAAAGATCTCCCACTCTTCCTCTCTCTTTTTATCTCACTCTCTTTCTGAATAGGGTTGTTGAGATGGTACTGGTAATAGTAGCAACTGGATTGTCAAAAGCGGAGGGTGTCTTGATGCTTCAGTGTCTAAAAGGTCCCGTCAATCGACTCCACAAAAATAACCTCGTCTGGCTCGTCTCCAATTACAATGGCAAAAATGGCAGGAGAAATGTAATTCCTATCGATCCCTACCTCTTTTAACAGCTCAGTGACTGGGACATTGCCCCAGTGAAGGGTAGGCACAAGTAAAGAGAGAATGAGGAAGTGAGAGCGTCACCTGCAGTCAGACCTAAGCATTGACTGCCATAGCATCACATGGACAGCCACAGAGTTACCTTTAAAAGTGCAAAATAGTTCAATCCAGCACCACACTCAGGTGTGAAAGCTCCAAACGGTTCCACACAGCAGCGTCGTCACTGAACAAAACAAGTGTTAAACGTTTCAGATGGCTGGTCTGTCAAATAAAGCCATCTGCTAATTCCCAACAAATGAATTGTGAGGCGACAGGCTTAGCCGTTCCTTCATAAGCGCCGTCGGCAAGGTCTCTCTTCTGCACTGATTTCTCTAAACATGCAGCATTCAGACAGTGGGACATTTAAGCAAGCCTGTTAATTAATTAAGCATGGCTGAGTGGTATTTTGGAAATGGGAGTAACTGAATAAGACAGAGAGACAGATGACAGACAAGACTAAGCCAAGATGAGTAAGTTCTGACCTCTGTTAGGATGTGTTTGCTTTAGAGAAAAAGATATCGCTGTTACCGAATCCTAGAGTCTTTGTGCCGCACCACGAAGAAAATATTTACTAAGCCATCATGTCATTATGTCCTACACGCTCAATCTGACCTAATTTTACCTTTGGACACATCCATTTGTGTAAACACCAGCATTGTGTGCAAGTCTGGTATCAAACTAGCCATTGAAATCGTTAATGTACTTTCGCTTGGTTCAAAGTAAGCCATTTCCAGAAGTGGCTATTAGTGCTTTTCCCAGAACACTGAGATAGCTTTCTTTCTAGCGATCTACTGCATGCCGATAAGAGGCCCGCTACCAGAACTGAGCCCAGTGAGACCCAATAAATGATGAATTTGGATCAGATTAGGCTTGTTTTGTTTATGAACCAGTTGTTCATGCTCAAATTATCTATGCGTTTTTGTTCTCTCCCGTTTAAAGATAGCGTGCACTGTAACTGCTTCAAGGGCTGAATATATCAATTGTATTTGTGTGTGGGTTGTTCAGGAGAATAGCAGTTGGCCTACTGAACAAGGCAAACTGAATGGACTGGGAGATCTTACATGTGAAAATACTGAATGAGGAATCGTAAACGAGATTATATTAATGTTTTACTGCATTTCAAATCAAATAAATACAGCCTTGGTAAATAAACTTTACATCTTACAATCTCCAATGGGTCGGCTAATGATATGGTTCTAGTTTACAGTGGGTTTAACACTCATGCAGGCCTCTTATGTAAAACTCTTTAAGCACTCAGAAAAGTGTGCCTGTATAATTACAATGTGTCTCAGAAGCTTCTGCAGAATTATTTTCACTTTCTCTTTTACTTGTTCTTTTCCTTCGTGTCAGCTATTCTAAACAGGCCATTAGCATCAGTAGCACCATGAGGTAGGCGCTTCCCATCAAGCCACCCGACCATGCTCACCAGGAGGCCTCCTTTCTGCCCTGTCCAAGGATTGCATAGAGTAGGAAAGGGAGGGAGGAAAGGGTGATGAGAACGAAAGAGAGGGTTTGCCAGAGGCACAGCTGAAATTGCTCCATTAGGAAGCTCTGTTTGAGCTGTGTGAATGAGACCGGGGGATGATAGATATATAGGCTTATGCCACAGCCTCAGTTTCTTTATCTCAAAATATTACTTTTAGGACATCATAACTGACACGGCACCTGCATCGTGACTTCCTCCGCTGTGGCTTCACCATTTTGGATCTTGTTTTGAAAGGCAGGAAGCGTGAAAAATTCAGGCACCTAGTCGCTACCATTTATTACGAGAGGAGGTTGGATGGTGAACTCATCTTTATACTTCCTTTCAGAAAAACTGAATTATAAGTAGCATCTCTCAATCCTTCACTATTCCTGTATTCCATTTCAATGGAAGTCATTATAAATGCAAAAAGAAGCCAATGGATTTATTAAGATATCAATTGAAATCCAAGTTATTCATCCAATAGCATAACTACTGCAGTAGTAGAAAGGCACCATGTGATTTTATCAAACTGTAAATGTACTCCTTTTAACAGGTCAGCATTGAGAGCGAGAGAGACTTTTGAAGCAGCAGAATCTTTTTTTTTTTCACGAAGTAATAATCTTGTCATCTTCAGAGGAAAGAGATCCACCTTGTTCGGACATGGTATCATAAAAATGTGCTTTCTCTCTTCAGCAGTCAAAGGTGAACAGCAATTCTTTTCATTTTCTTATTTGAGAAGTCGGCTCTTTTGGCACTGCATTTTATTTTCATATTCAAATTATGAAACTCGAAATCAGTTCTCCAGACTACAGCGACATCAATTTAAAATCCTTATCATGCATGGTTGCAGCATCTGACTGAGGATGCCTGTAATTTCACACCAGACGTTTCTGACACAATCTATATTGAGCAATACACGTCAAATAAACAAATGGACTGCTGGTAAATTTGGCCGAAAACTGTAAAGGCTGCACATCAGTCTTGCTTACGTAGGGTGAATGAGTTTTGATACTGTCTGAAAGAAATCCTGTGGGTAGGTCGAAATGAAACAAAGAGAAAAATGAAGATGAAGTAGGTAGAGAGGAAGTCATTCAAGGGGGTTGAAGGGGTGCACGTTTCAACCTTGTGTTGCAGAAATTGCTGTATGAAAAGGTTTGCAATTGACCTCATCAGAAGCCTTCTCATTCCCGAGTGGCTTTCAATCAGAAAGCATCGTTGCTGAAGTAGACCCTTGCTTCCGTATGATCATTAGACAAATGGGACGAAACGAGGTGCTTCTCTCTTCCTTTACAATGAATCTACAGCCAATGTTTCAGTATTTTACTGCTGATGCATAGGCTACATAACATGAATCAACACGTTATAAGAAGCTGGATAATGAAGAACCGATTTTTCAATAAAATAAACACAATTTGGTAGATAATAGTCAGACAATGATGGATTGCCCCACTTTGCTTTGTGGTGAGCTGACAAAGCATGTTTTATACTGAATTACATGATTTCATGCATATTGAATACCACGATTAGCACTGACTAACTGGGTGATGTGTATTTGTATTTGTAAAGAATCAGCAAACTCTCTCGCTAGAGCCAAAACGGCTTAATCAGTCGAGAGGCCATTGAGGTTTGGAGAACTGCAGCCTTTGAGAGAATCAAGCCGAAAGTCCACCACAATTAGTCAAGCCATTCTCTGTGCTGATTGGTTGAGGTAAACACAATAAATCACTGTAAATGTGCACAATGGGTAAAAGCTGAGGAAACAAGTGGATACCCACTTAAATCGCTTGCTAGGATTTGCTCCGCAAACTCCTTGAATAACTGATCATTTCCATTTTAAAAAAGGCTGATATATAGTAGAAGAATAAATAGTAGGTTTCTGTCATTTTACACTCACCCTAATGTCGTTCCAAACTAGCTGTGCCATCAAAATGTTGAGAATTGTAGCATGGTAACGTACATGACATTGTTAACATGTTTGATCTTGGTGGAAAAGATCAGCTATGGTGCTGCTGCTGCAGAGTATTGCTGCCAATACAGCAATACACGTAACATTTGAAATAACCCTCATATATAACATACCACAAAACCACCACGTAGCTGGATCGATACAGGTGGAGCTGGGGAAGGTGGGGGTTTCTGAAGTGTGCTGCAACTGCTACAGCTAGTCTCACACAGCCTACGCTTCAGACTCATCGCAAAATGTCTGAGAGCCTTAGCTGCTTTATATGGACAAGACCTTCCCAAGAGGCCATACAACTGAAAGGCAAAGCAACTAATCACATTTCGTTTTGTGCCACGTCATGTTTAGGAGGCATGGAAATGTTTTTGAAATTGAATGGTAAATGAGACTATGGAGCTCCAGGAAGGAAGGAAGTTAAAAGTTGTTCACTCCTTGAGAACCAATGCAAATTGGAATTCCTTACATTACAGCATGACGCCCAAAATTTTTAAATATACTTGGAACTAACTAATGTTTTAGATTTGGCTTAAGAAGTCCTTTAACTGTCCATAGTCAGTTACAGACTCAGTAAACTACCCAGACTCACAAACTTTATAAGTTATTTTCAAAGATGATTAATAAGAAGAACAGAATCCATTCCCTTGCGCTGAAGGTCTCCTCCTTGCTTCTTTACTGCATTTGTCATATTGGAAACCTGTGATTTGCACTTAAAGGTCTTTGCTTTAGAAGATACCTTGAGTGGAAAAGCAGGTAATAGACTGAAACACAGCAGAGTTCATTCTTTCAGTTTTGATGTGTTTTGTCCGTCCAAGCTCTTGATATCCTATGATGAATAGAACAAATTATATAAAGGTAATCCAGAGGAAAGAAAAAGCAGACAGAAAATGAGTTGATTAAGGAGAAGGATAGAAAGACGAATGAATAAACCAAGTGAAAAGGGATGTATAGAGACCAGAGATCGTCAAAACCATGTTTCAGCCAGGGCGCCTCTGCGAAACCGCCCCCGTATTTGATCATGTTTATTGTCTGAAACCATCTGCAGCTGATAACCCTTGACTGAACAAGCTGTTAGTCAGCCCGAGAGGGAGTAGAGAGAGAAATCAGCCATGCTATAAAATGGCTCCTTCAGTCCGTATATGCTTCCTCCACAGATCACACTAATTGCAAAAAAAAATTACTTCAATCACTATTATTTATATTAATTTAAAAATGCACAGCCTCACGCTATAACTCTTTTTATTCATGCCCAATGAAATCGATAAACAACTAGTATTATTTAGACATGCTCTACAAATTATTTCTGAAAAGTTCTGATTAGATGAGCCAGTTTTCTACTAGTTAGACCATTGCTTAAAAAAAGAAACCACCTGCTTAACTTTTTTTCTTAAAGGGATAGTTCACCCAAAAATGAAAATTCTGTCATTAATTACTCACCCTTGTGTCATTCCAAACCCAAAAGAGCTTTGTTCATCTTTGGAAGACAAATTAAGAGGAGAAATAGTTGAATGAAGTCATTATCTTTGTTTTATTTGCACACAAAATATATTTTGCAAATATGGTTGAACCACTGATATCACATGGACTATTTTAACAATGTCCATACTATCTTTCTGGGTCTTGAACATGGTAGATCCCTTGCTGTCAACGCAGGGTCAGAAAGCTTTCAGACTTCATCAGCATTTCTGCAGATCTTTCTGAACTACTCCATTAACAAAACTAAAAAATGTTAAACCTCGCATTTTTGCTACTCAAACAATTCTACGCTGTCTTTTTAAATATGTTTAAAGAGGAAATTTGCTGCTCAAGCAACCTGCATTCCCTTTCTCAAGTTGCAATTTACTTTATGACAGTAAATATACTGTACGATAGAACAACTGCAAGCTCAAGCGATGTCTCGCAATCATTGCTAGACAAGAACAAGAAGTGATTGCATACCTTTGTCAGAGAGGGTGTCGCTCAGAGAAAGGTAGTTATTAGCGACACAGCTCTTCCAAACACACTCTTGGTGATAGTCAAGATGGAAATTTTCATTATGGGCAGGGAAGCGGGGGATAAGCAGTGCAAAATTGAAAAATCAACTCAATAGCTTCAGAAGTGTTATCAGGAGAGGCTGGCCTAAATCTGCATGCTAATAAGCAAGTATTGCCAGGAGGGTATCGCTTCCAGTGGATCGCCATGGGGGAAGAAAACATGGGACCAGAGATAAGCATCTCTCCCAACACACTTAGTGCAGGGGTAATTTTAAGCTCGGTGCTGTCCACAGCCTTTTTTTTGAAGACTGCTGAGCGGAAGAAGCTTGTACAAAGTCGTTTCTGAACAACAGGGGATGGAAGGTTAGAAGGGTGCTTCCTGCTTTGAATGGATTTGAGCAGTTTTAGCAGCCGTGCTGATTGGCACATAAATGTTGAAGAAAAATAAGACGGGTGGACAGATTTGATATTTTTGACATTATAAATCTTGAGATAAGTGTATTTTCTCTATGAGTTAACGAAGTTCGAAGCTTTGTATAATTCAATGAATTCCATAAGGTGTGAATGTAGTCATCTGCATTCGTCACCCGCAGAGTGGGTGTCGTCGTAGCCCCAAAAATAGACCTTTCTTAACAAGGAGCAATCTGCCATTTCAAGTCCGTGTGCGCCTGCAAGCTTGTCAGTCTCACTTCCATCAGCGTGCATCTATGTCACACTGTGACACGTTGCATCTTTCTCTCATGCCACTGTAAAATCCACCAGCCATGCCGATCTGGCAACCCCCCGCCATGTCGTTTTAGATTCCAAGCGCTGTTCTGTCAATCCTTCTGTATATGCCGCCATTGCTAATCTGTAGTCTATGTAAATAGCAATCTTACTTCAGAACACCATTCTTGACCTACACAACCTAGTTTTAACCTTCTGGTCCAGCTGGCTGAGACTGACCGTTTGCTGGGTGGTGTGGAGCAAGAGCCTGGAGCAGCCAGCTCAGCGGATCTCAGGTGCTGACAGGCTGCATAAACACACTGTGAAAAGCTGCCTGCCCTGAAGGCCACGGACAAGCTCAGCGAAAAAGAAAAAGGAAACAACAGCGCGGCGGAAATGAGCTGTATATTTCACAGCTGTTACCAAGGGCGGGCAACCTATGTGCCAGCATGCAGCAGCACCTGAGTGAGAGAAACACTTTGAGAGGTCAAAGGCGAACTCTACATTTGAGTTTCTTAAAGTGACTTAAATGGCAAACGGCACACTAAATAACCATCAAAGAGAAAACATTGTAATATTACAAAATGCCCCAAGCCATACCACACCTTTTGTCCTTGAATGAGAGTTTCTTTAGATATAGCAATCATATATCTTCAGAGTACTTGGAATATATGCATTATTAGTGTCTAGATTATTGATAAATTACCATGTTGTTTTCCACAGTTCCAAAGAAAGTGTAATGGGTTTAGAATTAGTAACTAATTCCTTTAAAACATTTTTAAATGACCTCTTTAAATGACTCAAACAAACACACCATTTAAACGAAAGGCATATTGATATCCCTAACCTTCTGGCGTTTAGGTCCGCTCGAGGTATGACCTCTGTGAATTCTCATCAGTTACATCCTCTATTTGCTCTTGGGAGACAAACCCAGTGTGTTTACTGGTGTAATTGAAATTGAAATGGAGGCTGTTTGCAGATGGTCAATGCGGGAGGGGGTGTTTTCTAGTACACACTATGCTGTTTGACTCTCATACACAAAATAGAAAGTAATCACTCCTCATCTAGTTAATCCCATAATTATGCACATGGACACTAATTTCCCAGCAGGGAGAACACTGTGTGCCTGGCTCATCTCTCTCTTTCCCTTTCTGTTCTCTTACTGTTTATTTACTACACTAGAACAATCATATTGAATGTTAAGCAAACAAACTATATAATATAGCCTCAAGCTTGTTTTACATGTGTACTAGCTAAAGCGGTTCAGGAAATATGGGAAATTCCAAGCTCTCACTTGAGATGGAGCAGTTTTACTCCTGAATCCTTATTTTATAATTTATAATTATTTTAATGCGCACAATGCCGCATGACAATTTCTCAAAGGTGTGCAGAATATATTGCAAACTCTTTGTACTTCAAGCCACATGTCTGTATATTTTTGAGCAGGCATTTTCTATGCTTGACATGATGCTATTTTGAATGACTCCTTCCAATAATAAGACGGTTCGTCTTGTGCTGAAGGTGGGGATCGTTACTTGTCATAAGATGGATGTGACAGATACAGGCTACACCTTGCTGAAAACGTCCTGCAAGGCATTGAGAACTTTTCCCCTCTCTGCACCAAATCAGCAGGCATTTGCAGCTAAAAAAGCTTCAAAATACCAATAATGTCATACTTCAAGTCAGGCGGACAGGATGAAATGGGAGAAACTGCTCTGATTATAGCCAGAAGGGTGCAACTCCACCCTGGTTGGCAGATTTGTACGGAGAGGACAGGATTTTGCTGGAAAAATGATTGTTTCAGTGCTCGTAATATGGCAAGGACACGGCCCCCCTGCCGCGTAATGGCACATGGCAAGCCAAACACTTCAATGAAGTTGCATTTTAGAGGGCATGTTTGCTGCCATCAAATCATTCTGCGGAGGAAACTGCAGCAACATTAGATTAGATTATGTAGCTCGTGCGTTTCCTCAAACAAGACATGATCTAATTCGTTCTGAGAGTACATCCTTCTTCCTTCAAGATCTGCATGCTGGAAACGGAGCTTGTCTTTGAAATTATCTTTAAACAATCTAGGTGGAGAATTGGAAGACGAATCTGACTCTTTTTATAGATTTTTTACATCAGTGCAGTCGCGTCAATCTGAATGACACCCCCACCCCCCCCTTAACCCACACACACATCCACCCTCCCTCTACCACAATTCTATAAATAAACCTGAAGCAGCTCTGCCTTTATAGGTCAGCTGAACTACAAAGTGCATCTTTTTTTCTCTCGTGTGTACAGAGTGAAATTCCTTGAGGTGAATCGATACATAATTCCGAGAACTAGTAAATGGTTACCACAACCTCGTACGAAGGATTGTTGTTGCCATGGCAACAAAAGATCTTGGTGTAAAGACCATAAGAAAATGTATGCACAGGCATAATTCTGTTTGTGACGTACTGTATTTGAGTAAACATTTTTGTTATGAGCTCCCCAGGCATGGCTCACATAGAAGCAGATGAAAGAGTGACACTTTGCTAAAGAGAAGCTTAAAGTTGTGCTTCTAAAGTGGCGAATCGTTCACACAGAAAAACAAGATCTGTAAACATTGCGAGAGGAGATAAGCCAGCGGCAGAGCTGTCTGACAGTCCTCCCCATACCAAACAGAGAGGAGAAGAACAGCAATGCAAGCATGAACCCTGCAAATATAAACACTTATATTTTTCTATCTATTTATCTATCCTTCTGCCCGTCCATCCATCTATCTATCCGTCTGTCTATTTGAGAATTTGGCATGAATGTTATAGTGGAGCTAAAACTGATGTCGGACATTCAGGTGATGTTTCTGTGATATTATTTGAGAAAAATTGCTTTACCTACAATTTTAGGCCATTTTCTGTCGATTTCCTCTTTGATAGAGGCTTTTACCAATTTCAAGGGGTTTGCAGCTAGCAGAGGCTTTCTCGCTTCCACCCACAAACTAAAAAAGCAAGCTGCTTACAGGGGTTGTCAAGTCCGAAAGTACCATTTACATTAGTAAACAAAATGATATTTGTTGAACAGATCTATATCCAATGACAACCATAACCAAATAAATAATATATAATGACCTTAATGTGTTTTTCTTGCACAATATAACCCCAGGTTTGCGCGGTTTGGACTGCCGGAGTGCACACAAGGCCCTGGCGGTGACTCATGTTTATTAGTTCCTCTCTGCTGATTGGTTGTTCGAATACTCAGAGTCCACCCTGCGTAGTGTGCAGTGAAACGTAACACTGGGTCACTTCCCCCTTCCATCCCCGGCTGCCAGCTCAACCGTGCTGCCTGCAGCCTCATGTCTCCCAGCATGCTTCAGTGCCCATAAACACACACATGTGGCCAAACAGAGATGACTCTGCTACAGAAGTAAATACAAGCTCAGAGGGATTTCATTTTCAGCGTTTAATGGTTCTGTAGAAAGTATAAGCTAAGGGGGGAATTTGTAAATGTAACACTTTACAATAAGGTTAAATTTGGTACCGTTACAGATAATATGAACTAAAACGGAGCAATCCTTTTACAGCATTTATTAATTTGAATTAATATGCATTTCTACATTTATTAATATATTTTAACGTTACAAATTAACATTATAACATAATATTTCTGCAATACTGCAAATTGCTACCAGTATTAAGTTTAAGATCAGCATTCAATAAATAGCTGAACACAATCGGCACAACCGCTTTAAAGACATATTTTATTTTATTTGAATTATTCTGATTTATTATTACTAGTATTTTATATTGCGTTTCTCCATGGAAATATCCATGTGAGAATTTTTGCTTGTTCATGCAGACTGCTGTTTTGTATCCAAAAAAAAAATAAAAATCCTGCCAGAAATTTGCTAAAAGCTCCTGCAAACAATGTATGTCAGAGCGGCCATTGTCCTCAACCTCCAGATTACCTCTGATTTGCTGCTGCGTTCAGTATTCTGGCATGGCACTGCAGCCATTGGCGATGGTGGAATGACAGCAGAAATGACCATGTGGCGCAGGCTAAATCTCACCCTGCTTGTCCCCCTCAGTCTGGTTATTCTCTCACTAAGCCCAATAGGAATGTCTTTCCCATCTTTGGACTTTGCAGGGTGGTGTTTGATTACTGGACTGGCCCTCAAAAAAAAAAATGTATATTTGGAAAAAATTGGGCAAGATGACATGATAAAATATAGTGCACCCTTAATGTAGTGCATGCACGATGCATGTGAACAAATATTTTGTAGTTGTACTAGCGTTGTATGTTCAAAAATGCACATAATATTTTATCCCTATATTGCAGCACATTTTGGAAATCGAAAAAGATCAACCCTATCAATAACGCAGCTGCAGTATGCTTGGCTAAATGTCTGAATTCTGTGACTCTTATGAGTGCAGTCATGCGTGTGTATGTGTGTGTGCATGTCCTCTATAAACTGCATTATGCATTGTACACAGAATGGGTCGCCTGCAGCACTAATGCAAATTTCTGTCAAGGGCTCCATTAAAAGGTAAGGCTGGGCCCTCATCTGTGCCGCTTCAGCTCAAGGTTTTTCATGGCATTTATTATAGCCTTGCCATACACACCCCATCGCATTTTCATTTCATTATTGACCGCACTACTACCAGTGATTGGCTCTTTTTGCACTGGCTGAATCCAGAGATTGTGGAACGGGTAGGTGGGCAACACTAGCCACTATCTCATCCCGTCTGTGGCTGGCACACGCGGTGCATCCTGGGTATTTCATTTCTCCCAGGGCTTTATCATCTCAGTGGGCTAGTGAATGATTTACACTGACAGCCAAGCCAAGACTCAGTGCTATGAGCAGCGGCTCTAGTTTTAACAAAACTGTTCTGAGCAGGAACTGTTAGGTGAGTGTTAGGTTAACAAGGGACAAAGTTAATCGAATTTAATCTACAGTACTTGATTTATAGAGGCATACTTAATAAACTGGGTCAAAAACAAAACAAAACAATAAATCTGGGCTTATTATATACTTTCCAGGACTATATGTGACTGTATATATTGTCTGACGAATGGCAAAAATAAAAATAAATAAAACTTTTAAAGAGTTGCAATTCCATTTTGTGGTGTGATTGACACATTTAACCTTCAACTGAAGAGTTACATTACATACAGCTATTTTTTGCACTGATGTCAAACCCATATGTACTGAAAACCCATATATTTTATTTTAAACAAAATGTTTTTTTAAAAATGATAGAAATTATGTGTGCCACTAATGTGATATCTTGAAGCTGATGAATGCACGCTTTTGATTTTGATATTTTTTGGTTATCTCTCCAGATGGAAAAGAGCTTGCGGACAGATCCACAAGCTTTAGGAGCGACTCGGCCTGCCAGTAAGAGCTAAATGAGTGAGAACACTGGCCCCCGAGGGAGCTGATTTTATCAAACTGTCATATAGTTTTTTAGGAACAAAGCAGCACCTGAAAATCAGCCTCCACTCTGCAGGTGAAGGTGGCAGAGTGGATGAATAATGCATGAAATTTATCTGCTGCCGTTAATCATGATGAGATGGTGAGAGAAAGAGAGAGAGCGAAATGTGATGTGGCCTCGGGATGTGTTTTTGCTCATTTACTCATTTCTCTGCTCAGCTCAAGACACTAGATCCAGAGTCAAGGTCTTCAGAGAGGTAAAAAGCTTCTGATTGCTATTAAATTTAAAGGCACAGTTCAGGCAAAAAAATGACAGTTCCGTCATTTCCTCACCCCTGTGTCGTTACGTTATCTGGAGTGATACGAGGGTGAGGAAAGGATGACTGAATTTTAATTTTTGGTTCAACCATTACCAACTGACAAGGTTATGACTTCTTCATATACATCAAAACAAACGCTTATTCAGATGACCCATGTAAGTTAAAGGATTTTACAAAATGCCAAAAAATGGCATTTATAACAGTTGTGGATAAGCCACATGTAGATGTATTATATGTTAGATTATTAAACTTTCTGTCTAGGCATAGTACTGCTTCTTATTAATTTATGTCACAATGGAATCAAATGAGGCCTGCCAAATCAAATAATGGATTTCTCTAATGTGATACAAAATGTATATCATGTCATGTGAATCTGCTTTCATAATCCAATACAATGAAAAAAGTTTCTTTATTTCACTTGATCTTCCACAAGTATGCATAGAGGCAATATTTCTGGGTTAAAAATAGCTATATTGTCATATAAACAATATACTCGCACTCTAAATATCCTTGGGTGATACAGAAGAAAACATTCTGCCATCAGAAGATAAGATGGAGTAACGGGTCATGGAAAACTGCATTTATGTCTCGGCCTTTGTGTTTTAATGTGATCCACACCGCGATCATTTGACTGATAAGGCCTCACAAATGGCTGGCTTAGAGCCTTAATTACTCTCCACTCCTGCATAATCTTTCTCCCTAGTGAACATGTCAATGCTGGCAAGCAGAAGCGTGCTCGCAAACGGAGGAAGAAAAAGGAGAACATTTAGAGATAAGAAGGGTTCCTTTCCTCTCATCGATACAGTCATGACTCTTAAGATTTCAATCCATCACTGGGCTCTTAAGAAAGCACTCCCTTGCCTTTAATTAAGGGCACAGTGACTAGAGGATCTTGACTTATTTGACATGCAGCTCCGAACCATTGTAAACGCACAGCTATAAAAGCTACTGAAGACTGGAGGTTGTCAGAGATTAGAGATCTTACAATCGGAAGGTCATAAGAGTTATTTGGAGGTCAGGAAGTACGTGTCAACCGTGTAGAATGAAGTGATTTAGCTCAATGACCCATGAGGAAGTCAATATATGACTCATCTGACAGGTTGATGCACACTGTGTGACCTCTATTAAACATTGAAATAATCACACACAAGACACACTTCCTCATGGTCAACATCTTTGGCTTTATATATTCGTCTACTATACGTACAAACAACATTCTTAAGAAAAGATTATTACTCCTGAGATATGACAATATGTCTTGCATGCATAAGCCACTGCTTTTAAAATCGAATTAATGTGTGCAGGTGTTGAATAAGAATGTATAGCCCAAAATTACTCTGGAGACATATGGCAACATTGCTTGCATGCATTGCATAATTTTTAATTCAACTAATTAAGTGGATCATGGTTATGTTTAAAACAGAATGATAACAAGGCAACTGATACTGCCACAGTATGTAGTATGTATGTTAATGCGAGTTTCATGCATGAATACCTAGGCAACATAAACAGAGCACATTATTTTAGATTATTTATCCCACAATGCAATGCATTCAACTTCCATTTAAACTTCCTTTTCTGACTTGCACTTTTAGATATTTTAATGGAAGTTTATGCTTAAAATTTTATAGATTTTTTTAATAGTACTCTCTTAAAAATAAAGATGCTTAAAAGGTTCTTCACAGCAACACCATAAAATAAAAATTTTTTGGCTCCACAAAGTTTCTTTAAAGAACCATCTCTTTCTTCATAACCTGAAGAACCTTCTTTCGCCTCAAAGAACCTTTTGTGTAAAAGAAATCTTCCTCAGAAGTTAAAAGTTTCTCTATGGAACCATTTAGACAAAACCGGTTCTTCCATGGCACTCCAAAAAGGACAAGCAGTAGGAAATCTCATCTAACTGGTTGAAGACAGTGATTACATGTTTAAACAGAAACAGAGGTCAGTTCATTGGCAGCAAACAGGAAGTAGTTCTATTTATGCTCACAGAATCCATCAGTGCCCTATTTATACGCTCAATTGCAAAAAAACAACAGCTGGAGCAAAAGAAAAAAAAATAAATAAAGGAACTCCATCCAACATTTTGCTGTTCTTTTCTATCGGCCTCATCTGTTAGACACATTGGTTGCTCCACCTGTGCAACAAACCTAGTGAACATGCACCTGGACCTTTTGAGAGACGTTCTCAAGTGCACCCGCTGAAAAGTCAGTAAGCCGATTGTTTCAGATATTATCCATTGTCTTTTTTGCCTTTGAATCTTCACAGTCGACTGCACTGGTCAAGACCTGAAGAGCTCCTTGAGTAAGAGTGGTCAGAATGATCTGGTAGATTGTGGGCAACATATACAGCATTAGATGCCCTCAGGGGAAGAGGAAACCAACCTCAACTATAGTCTGCTCACCGACACCGAGGGAAGGACACAGAAAGGAGGAGGAAAAAATGGAAGAGACAGTTGAGGGGACTGAAAACGTCTCTTCATGGTGGTATTGAGGAGAAAAACACACCAGGAATTAATTTATCTGGCAGTGTGAGGGCCATGTTATGAGCAGCCTGCTGAAATGCACTTAACTCATGCCTATTCAATTATGCTAATGTACACATGCAAATGACCACAGTCCGTAACACCATGCTGTCTCAATTAGGTGACAGGCTTACAAGGGTTGGCTTTAGAGAGTGACCGGATTACTGTCCTGCTATCCATCTACAAGCAAACAGCTTTTGACCTGTGATTATCATCATGAGACATCAGCAGGGTGGGTTGACTCGCAGACTGAGAGGAGACGTTCCATTTGCGTGCGACTGCATGTGTGGGAGACTGTAGACGTGCGTCTTCACATGTTATATTTACTGGTTTCTGTCAGCACTGCTGCTTTTAGTCCAGCTTTTGAGGAGTTAAGAGATGTCACGTGCATTTATTTTTCTTATAGTACAGATCAAACTTAACAACTCTGGGAGACACAAGTCAAGCTCTACAACATTAAATCATCAAATGATTGAAGCTCAACATGTATTAAATTACTCCAGTCATCATTTTAGAATCGGTGGGAACTTTTAACTGCACAATAAATCTGAATCACTGGGCTACATTATTGCTTGGCTTTCATGTCTAGCACGTATTCACAATGTAACCCAAAAAAATTAGCTATTAAAATCAATAGGGTGAATTGTCAGAAGCTTGGTGAGTAATACATCAAATTCAGTATGACCATGGTCGGATTAATTACATCGATTTCGAGCGTGAAATACACCATGCTGGCTTAAAAGTAATAGCTTTAGCTCTGTGTGCAGCAATTTGAACTTACACAAGAGTATTTCATAATTTCCCATACATATGCTTGACCAACATGATATAGCTAACAAGCAAAACACATATGCACTAGATAAGTGCCACATTGATTTTCAACATGCTTAGAGTCTATAGAATGGCAGCATGAGTCAACATCAGTCGTCACTCCATTATGTAATCCTTGAAGGGCACATTGTTTGAAAATGAAAATGTTTGCAACCGCATTTAAATTTTTGAATGCCATTTTTCCTCCCAAGATTTTATTTCTGACCTTTTTGGTATGGAAAAAGTAAAAGGCATGCAAGGGAACGTGTATACTGACAGAACAGATGCTGACATTGTCCCTGTCCTTTGAACAGTGGTTCTGAAGGCAGCCCACTCACTTAAAGCCTGGAAGCGTGACGCTGTCCGGTGCTGAAAGCGTTGAGGCAGGTGGCGCTGTCCAAAAGCAAGAGGTGCTGAAAGCTGTGTGTCGTGTTGAAGAGTGTGGAAAAGCGCACACTCTGTGGGCGGCTATGAGGCTCGTTTGCTCAGAGCTGTCAACAGTCTCCTCAGCACCTAGGAGGGCGTTTCTTACATTTTGTCTGTTGCAGTTTTAAAATTGTTTATGTAAGCGTCAGACTGACATCTTATGCCATAAGCACTGCTAAGTCAAAAACAATGTAACATTCAAAAACAGTGAGAATTTAGTTTTCAGTTACAGGATCGTTTTCATTTGATTTACATACAATCCTTATCAGCAACATCCCATTGGTTCCAAATTAACAACAAATCTAATAGGAATTTATAGGAACACTATAATTATTTTTTAAATCATTTATTTACTAGTTCATTTTTGACTATAGGATTCTATGCACTCTAGATTCTTTGAATGCAAGAGCAACCCCTTGGTGAAATCCCATTTGATTTTAGGGTGAAAAGAGAACAGTAGAAAAGAGCAGATTTATTTCTGCAACTACAATACAATTCTCAGCTTCCATAGCTGTACAGTATACACATGGTTAAAATTACACACAGAGCTGTGCTCCAATATGGCCATCTGCAGAGATGTATTTTTTTTCTCTCTATTTATTTATTTTTATCAGGATTTATGGCTTGAACCAACTGCTTGGTAAGCGTATACACTAAGCAGACAATCATACAGCTAATTTTTTGACAGCAGGATAAATCCGTCAGATAATCCAAATCAGCAGCAAGAGTGAGATACAGAAAGAGAGAGAGTCTATAAAGCAGATTAAAAAGAGGAGATTGTGTGTGCCGAATCCCACATCGCTGATCATGTGACCTTAATTCCACTCTGTCATTTCTTCCCGCGGAGTGTGAGAGAGACAACCAATCACAAGGCGCAGTTCGTGAGCTCGTGAAGAGTGGGAGAAGAAAAAAAAAACATTCCGCTAACGGCAAGTGAAGCTCAAATACAGTCCAAAAAGGGGGAAACACTCATACAGACACTTGTCACTGCAATGCATATGCACACAAACAAGATACCTCTCACATGGTTTTTCTTTCTCAGAAAAGCATGTGGGTTTTTTTCTCTGCATGACATTGATTTGTTCAATCAAGGATGTAACGGCATATTTACGACTCTTCACTGACTCCTACAAGTCAACCTCTGTCCCCATCCATGTCTGTGCTGGTTTTACAGCCCTGTTACGGTCATGTTTTGTTCTACCTTCTGTCAAATATAAAGCTCATATAAATTACACAGCCGTTAGGAAAACAAAAACAGACATATCAATAGAGCTCTTGCCAGCATCACTCATTAACTATTGATGCTGTGTGAGATCTGGCGCCACAGCTGGATACACACACACACACACACACACAGATTGTTTATTTCTGCACTCATTGACAATGGACTCAATACAAACTGGTCTCCATGTTACTGAACCAAACAAGAGGGGTGGCAGTTTAAACTCTAACTAGACCAAGGTGGTCAATTGCACTTACAGAAATGACCATCTTTGATGCCTTAAAAGTACAAATTTACATTCAAAATCAAGGTATAATGAACTAAACTGATGTAAAAACAGCCTTTCGGAGAAAAAGAAAAGGAATCAGAGTGCAGTTTGCTTTGATTAAGAAAACAGCAATTTAAAAAAAAGAGATGGATGGCATGCAGTGGCTTTTGAGGTTTATGCCAGGCAGGAGAATGGAACCAAATGGAGAGAAGTTGTTTGAAGCTCCGCAATAAGCTTCCTCTCTTACTCTCTTTCATGTTTTGAAATGAGGGAACAACTGTGCGTGTTAACCGCAATCCAGCAGCCCCTTTGTTCCTTCCTTTGGATCATGAACTAATGGAGGAAGGGGCTGCAAAATCGCGAAACCGGAAGAGATCTGTCAATTAGGTGTGGTTTGACATCACTGAGAGGGAAAAATGATTTTACGGAAGGTGATAGTGCCTTGAGGTTTGATCACTCCAAACTGCACTGGGTAAATAAGGGGTATGAGATGAGAGCTACGTGTGGGCATGTGGGGGAAGGGGTGTGCAGGGTACTATCACAAAGCACATAAATAACGATTTCACCACTTCAATCCTCGTTTCTCTGCTTGCCTACACTTACGTCCATCCTCTTAAATGCGCCGTGTAAACAATAGACTCTCTCCCTGCCCTCAAACTGACAGTTTTCAAAGAAAACGTCCTGGCAGGGCGAGAGACACTTGGAGATGACCTCCTCGTCGCCGGTGTCAGAATTAGTAAGAGCGGCAGTAGACGGCAGGAAGCTAGTGAAGTTATTCCTCCTGGAATCATCCGTCACGAGGCACTGGAAGCAGTGTGTCTCACGCTCTAGCGAGTGCTATTATAGACTGTTTTCACTCAGTAATGAAATGCAAAAGCCTTTCACATGGTTGAGCATGTAATCACAACACATATGCATGCACATAGGGTACATAGTGTGGAGTCAGATATTGCTATCTCAGCCATTTCAAGACTTTAAATCCCAAAGCAGCAACTCATTTGAAGCAAAACTCAGTTCAGTAGAGAGCTTAGAGTTAACTAACACAAACACACACACACACAGAGAAACACAGTTCTCAGTACAGTTACGTGTCCCTACCTGGCGGTCAGTAGTCACTCCTGGGTTTTTGTTTAGAGCTGGAAGGCAGGAAGAGCAGGTGGTTGGGGTTGAAATAGAATTGAGTGAAAACACCTCCGTTTGTCCTGTAGAAATATGGATGCCCTGTGCACACGCGTTCTCTCTCTCTCTTACACACGGCTCTGACACGCAGCACTGAATTTCTCTCTCGCAGCTTTCCTACTCGTCTTCCCGCCCACCTACCCCCGACACCCTCCCTTTTCCTATCTCTTTCTTTCACACACACTGTCATTCTCTCTCGTCACACATGCGCACTCTCTCTCTCTCTTTCTCCCTCTCTCTCCAGGCACTCACTCATTCGTTGTGACACAAGCACTCTCTTGTACATACATTCGGTTTCTTTACTCAACAAACATTCCCTTCCTCTGCTTTTGTCTTTCACGAACAGGGATGAGCATCTCTTTTCTTTTTTACATGACTAAGGCTATATTTGTAAAGGAATACCAGCTTGTTATTGACTGCGCATGCTGAAAGGTTCTTAACCAGTGGGATCCAACCTAAAATGCACCATAGGTCAGCTACATGATGTAAAATGCAAAAAAAAAAAACTAGTCTCTGAAGACCAAACCCATTATGTTAATACAATCTAGAACTATACATATGTTTTGTGTTCATATTTATGCACACACACACCACTGATGCTCACTACCTCTCACTACACACATCTCACAACTTTTTATTGATAAAAAGCAGTGAACAGAACCATTTGCTGTGCATGAGATACATAAAATTGCAGTTTAAAAGCAACAGAGCCATCAGAACGGAAGCACACATCCCTTGTGAACACCTCCTCAAGAGCTGCTCCCCCCCCCACCTCTCTCTCTTGTAGTGTAGATGCAGCCCACATCCCCTTGAGGAGTCAGTCAAGGGCATTCCCAAAGAAACTGTATGCAAATGCACAGTGAGCCCGGAGCAGCTGCCTGGCCCCTCCCCTGGTCCAGATGCTCAGCCTGGGAGGGGAGTGGGGGGGGCGGATCAGTGGCCTAAAGGGACTGCAAAAAGCCACTGCAATAAACACAGCTTGAACTCAGCTTGTTGGCAAACCAATTTAGAACAACATTAATGCTAATGATGAGTTTTTAAACACAGGCATTTTCTAAATCGGCTGATTTGTATATTTGTTGCATTGAGTTTAGGCTTTGTGATTTTTGGCGTCACCAAATGGAGGGGTTGGAATGAGAATGATTTGAATTGTCGTCAAGGTCATGCCCTTCGGTGAGAAACACTCATCACTGCCTGAGTCTGCAAAACGGTGAAAAGGTAAAGGGGGCGGAGTTACTGCCGGTTGAACGCACTTCCACTACGCGCTTCAGAGCACTCAGGTCTGATGCATGGAATACCAGGATCGCTCCCTTTGTGCTATATTAGTCTCTCTCTCGCTCCCCGTTTCTCTCTCCCTCTTGACCTCATTCTCTTCCCTTCTCTTTTTCACACTCCGTCTAATACCGCTCTCATGCTGTGACGGTTCATTTTTCCGTTGTACGCGTATGCTTCAGGCAGCAATATGTTCTATCTGACAGTTTACATTAGCAAAGCCTCTCAGCAATAGAATAAGCTGTTGGCCGTTAATGACATCCACTCAGTTTCTGAAAGCACACAGATACAGGTCAGGTTTTGCTTTTTGTGTACATTCTCAACACCTTAAATATAATTCTACAACCTCTTTTTTTCTATGTTGCAGCCAATGAGAACTGTCATTCATTTTACAACTAAACTGCAACATCTATGAGTGAAAAAGGACATCCCGCAACAATACATGTAGAGTGGGACTTGATTTTGTCCATTAGGATTGGATTGTGATTGAAGTGGTTGTTACATACCAGAACAGTTTCAGTCAGTATGTAAGTTCTGTCATGAAAACTCTCTGAAGATTTTATGTCACCTAGAGTTTCATGAGATTCAAATTATACTATTTAACTGCTGGTTAACGGCTATATTGCTAAGCAAACCATTCACAAATCATCCTTTGGTTGTTTTTGCCACCATCAACATAGAACGTCTATTTATCTGACCAACACCAGTGTTTGGGATTTTTTTTTTTACCATTTTAACTTAAATATTGTCTTGAAACTGAAATTACACAATTACACTTTAAGAAAACAATGACAACCCAACAGGAGTACAGAACAACTGTTATAGATAAAGGAACTGGAATCAGTGCAAGTAAGACCATCTTTCAACATCGCACGATAAAGTTGCTAATGCAGAACCCTTTAGGGAAAGACATCTCCAAATATCTCCCTAAATGTGTATGATGTTGTGTTTGGGATGGTATTGATGGAACAGGAAGTGTGTGTGCTTACACAGGCAGCCATGCAGGAAATCAAACCCAGCGCAAACAGACTCAAAGCTTAATGATTACCCTTGTTAAGCCGTCTGCTCCAAACAGCAAACCTTTAGAGGGGGACGTGTCTCTTGCTGTCTTTTTTTATTTAAACAGAGGTGTATTGGATCTCACCGTGCACTGCAGGAAGATAGTTTATATTCAGCTCCTTGACAGAGAAAATTGAGAGTCAGCCAACTGGCGCTAGAGGAGAGGTGAGAAAGACAGCGACCTGTGCGTATGCTCGTCGCATAGATGTAAGCTTATTGATCTAATGTAGGGGGGGTTTCCACATTTTCATCTGTGCGTTTTGCTAAAGCCGTTATCATCTCAAGCTACATTGGGTTTATCTGGCATATCTCTCCACTACACGCATGTGTACTCCCCATGTTGCTTGAATGTGCACGGCAAGCGCACACGCTTCTCTCGCAGCAACCAGAGATCTGCCACTGAAGATGATGGATTGCTCAAGGAGTAAAACAACAGAGCAACATTATCAAATTTCACATATCAGTTGCTGCTAAGAATCAGGATGGATCCCGTTGCGTAATCAGTGGTGGCTGATTATTATGCAGTTAACACAGAGCATAACACTGCCCTCTTGGGGACGCTGGCTCAAAATGAACATACTGTCGACTGACCTTTGAACCAGACTTAAAACAATAAGACGACCTCAACCTTGCAAACTGTGATCTCAGGTCAGATTGTTCTTGGGTGGCTAATTGATTGAGACTCTCTTCACTTTTAAGGCATAATAGCTCAATTCCCATGGGCACATCTGTTACCATGGCAATGTCTGTGTACACAATAAATACCAGCCATTGCTAAAATGTTCTGCACAATGAAGCTTTTAAACTGGACCAGATATTTTCTATTTATTCGCAAAACAAAGATTCAAGCTGTGGTGAAGGTCCTATATATCAGTAGTCACGATTTGAACTGAATAAATGTTATTAAATAATAGATTAACTGAGGCTATTTGAGAAAGACAAACAAAGGTTTTCTTAACTGTCCTTCATCGATACATACATTTAAAAATAAATAAAGCTCTTTCATAATGTTTGCAAGATTTAATTACCTTAATATCATCAGCATTACAGTAATGACCATTTTAACTAATAACCATTCCAAATGGACTGACCAACAAGTTACCAGCATGTACCATTTTCACACCCGAGCTTAAAAATTTATCATTTTTGTTTTTAGAAAGAACTCCGGATTTGTGTTGTGAAGATGAACAAAGATCTTACAGGTTTAGAATGACATGAGGGTAAGTAATTCATCATTTTTGGTGGACTACATTAAGATTATGGACTGGAATAAGAGCAAAACAAGCTACACGCTAGAGGGACCACTTCAACAACACAATGTAACTCCACAATTCTGTGAAATCAAACTGCTCACTTAGGAAGCAACACTGATTGACAATCAATTTCACATGCTGATGTGCAAATTATAGGCAAATGGCAAGAGCCCCCCAATAAAGGAGTGGTTCTGCAGGTGGTGACCACAGACCACTTCTCAGTTCCTATGCTTCCTGGCTGATGTTTTGCTCACGTTTGATGCTGGAAGTACTTTCACTCTAGTGGTAGCATGAGACGGAGTCTACAACACAAGTGGCTCAGATAGTGCAGCTCATCCAGGATGGCACATCAATGCGAGCTGTGACAAGAAGGTTTGCTGTGTCTGTCATCGTAGTGTCCAGAGCATGGAGGCGCTACCAAGAGACAGGCCAGTACATCAGGAGACGTGGAAGAGTCCGCAGAGGGGCAACAACCCAGCTGCAGGACCGCTGCCTACGCCTTTGTGCAAGGAGGTTGGCCCGACGTCCACAGGTGGGCTTACAGCCCAACACTGTGCAGGATGTTTGACATTTGCCAGAGAACACCAAGTTTGGCAAATTCTCCACTGGTGCCCTTAGACCCCTTGTGAGACCGTATGCCGGTGCTGGCCTTGGGTTCCTCCTAATGCAAGACAATGCTAGACCTCATGTGGCTGGAGCAGTTCCTGTGAGACAAAGGCATTGATGCTATGGAGTAGGGATGTCCCGATCCGATCACATGATCGGAAATCGTGCCCGATCACTTGATTTCAGACTCGGAATCGGACATTACCTCCCGATCAGGACTCGAATATATATTCTCATAATTTATTAACACATCTATAGTTATGCGGTGGCACAGAATTAGACCTCTTGACTCCACACAGGAACAGCAACGCGTGCGGCATGACATCGCTTTGTTGCAGAGACGCTATTGGTTTAAAGTAGAACACAGAAGCAGCTTGAAGCGTATGTCTGCGGTCTGGAGGAATTATAAAGCTGATGACAACAACATTAAGGGCTGCATCATAATCATCACGCGAAATGTATTGTGCATCTGTCAGTAAAGGCAGTCTTACATTGAGCTGCATTCACTACGCAGAGGCATTGTTCACTGATGAGCTGCGCAAATTCGGGTTCATTATCAGCGTGATTTTGCACAGCTCGTCAGTGAACAACGGCTCTGCTCAAAACAAATTGCGCGATGATTATCCTGCAGCCCTAAAACATTGCCATAGCAAATGGTGAGATATGTAAACTTGGGATTGCAAGAGGTGGAAAACAAACCTGAGAGTTTGAAGAAGAGAGAAAAAATGCCCTGTGACAGCGCGAAGGCGTAGGACATTACAGGCAAGATTAAGCACAAATTAAACTTTTTTTTAAATTTACTGTTTCACTAAAGTCTAAAAGTGAAGAAAAATTGTGTTATGTATACTTGATAGTTCAAGCTACCTCATAGAAGTGCTCTGTTTGTTAACAGAGTTGTATGTTAAAATAGGTTGAATTAATAAAAAAAAACTAATGAACATCCGGTATCTGTTTCTTTACTCTTCTTTATGCTTTTATTTATGTATTATAGAAGTATCGGAACGGGACTCGGTATCGGCAGATGCTCAAAATCAATGGACTCGAGGGCAAAAAAACCTGATCGGGACATCCCTATCTAAAACCCTGTCACAGGTAGGATTAGGGGTGGGGTTAGGTGTAGGTAATTCGTACAAATTCATATGGATTGGCAACTCGTAAAATACTTACGATTTAGAATAAATCATATGAATTTGTGCGAGTGAGGTCGTACATTTCACATCCACGCCTGACTCTACACCAGACTCCACCTTCCCTGTCTCTCGTCACGATCACCAGCACCTGCCACTGCTCCAATCAAGTCATCACCTGTCCAGCTCACCTGAACCTGATTCCCTTCAT
>JAUMHQ010000051.1:9951035-9969514 GCA_032361165.1 Enteromius paludinosus | reverse complement strand
TATATATATTTAATATATAGGCAATAATAAACAGATTGGGTGAAAAATATTGTTGTCACGTAACTGACTCATGGACAAATCCAGAATAAATAAATAAATAAAATTAATCTGACAAGAAAAAGAAGAAGAAAAAACACTGGTGCAATTAAAATGGTTTTAAGAATTTAATCAAAGCTCTGCGTGATTCTTGCTGCCGATTGCTTCGCTCGTACACAGACTGTGTTCCATGCATAATCCATAAACACTTCTCATCTTTGCCTTAAAGCCACATAATAAGCCAGCAGCCATGTCTGTTCACAGTTATGCAGACAAGCTGGTTTGGGACTGGGTGGCTATGGGAAATTTATGAGAGAATAATGATGAATAGGAATAATTAGAAGGCTTGTGTATTGTAGATTTTTTTTTTTTTTCTTTCTATCGTCTTCAATGTAATTTTTCAAAGGCTGGAAGAAAAGTACACCCTGAAAATTCTTTGTAAAAGGGACACAGAGTGACCCGATATATCCAAAAAGTTTTCTTTCACTGTCATAAAACATACTAGAAACTTCAGTAAGGTTACAAGATTTAAAATGACACGAGTGAACTTATAAGGGCATCATTTTGACTGGTACAAAGGTTGAAGATGAAGGTTAATGCAGTTATTGGCTTTGGGATTTTTTTTCTATCGTGTCTTTTTCTTCAATAAGAGTGGTCTTCAGTAAAAGGCCACAGAGCTAATTGCAGGTTTTGATAGGCCATATACCTCTGCTTCCTGCAGCACTGACAGCACCGGTCAGATACTGAGGCCAAGTAATTGGCCCCTTTTAAAAAAAGAGGAAGAAATACTCTAGTGGGAACATGAAAGGCAGATAGGAAGATATCATAAAAAAATAAAACAAAAATCATCCACATGCAGAAAACTTTACCAATTTCAAATGATTTTAATTGGGTCAGTTTGTAAAAGTTTACTCGAAAGTAGTATATATATATATATTATGTTATTCATATTATAAATATTATATTATATGCTACCTTTCTTAAAATATAAATCTTACTACAAAGGAAAAAAAAAAAGCTTATTGGCTATTTAACATGTATGGTGTATGAATTTTAGTAAAAAACTCAAATAAAAGTTAATAAAAGAAATCAAAGATAAAAATCTGAAAAGTGGAAAGGCATCAAGGCAGTAGTTTGGAGTTTACCACTAATGCTCTGGCACTCCACAAACATCCACTACAGTTCAGTAATATAATCCTAGAGGAGCAAAAACCCTGATACAGCACCATGCACTCCTCCAAAATCAAATATTACCCCTGATGCAATGCAAATAATGCAGCTTTGAACATTCAAAGCAAACTGTTCATTAAGAAACAACTCTTCAGGGCACAGCGAGCAACTGCACAGCTTTTGCACAAAGCCTAATTAAATTCCCCAAAGCGCTCAGTTGTCACGCAAAGAGCTGTGGAGAGCCACAGAGAGAAAGAGAGAGAACACCAGATATAGCAATATAATTGTGGTCCCACCGGCCAGTACCTCCCAGCTGACTGCCGAGGCCAAAAACTACAACATCATCTGGGCAGAGGTGTGATGTACATCATTGTCGCGATGCAGCAGAACCACTGATTGAGACGGCCTCCAAAGCGAGTTAATGTTAAACACGGGTGCAATTGCATCTCGGATAATGCACATGACTCAGAGGCGCAGCGTCGGCTGGAGAGAACTTTCTGGTACAGGCCAACAGAGAGAGGAGAGCCAGGCAGACAGCAATTAGAAGAGTCAACATTGCCTAAATGTAACAAGCTGCAATTTGAGCTCACACGCTCGAGTCTCTCTGGAAAATAGCTAAAATGAGTCTGGCTTCAACATGATTTTGAAATAAGTATCAGGGGAGCTGGTCGGACGGTTAGATGGGCCAACACAATCAGGTGCTGTCAGTAAGAGTGGTGGGATTCGCAGGCTTCAGGCTCATTTTTGGCTCTGAGACAACAACGCACACCTTTATAAAGACAGCAGGGGCTGTTTACTCTTCATAAATCATACAGAGCGCACTTTTAGCAATGCTCTGAAACTGATTTTTATCTGTGCACTTTCATTTAAGTGGGATTAAGGGTCCACAACTATTTCCAGGTCATAATTTTTTGATATTATGGTTAATATAACTAAACGTATCTCTCACACACACACACACACACACACACACACACACACACACACACACACATTTTAAAGGATGGATGGGTAGATAGATCGGTATCAACAAACCAGAGACCATACATCTAGCAAGCTTAAACTTGTTAGATTCTCTTATTGTTTTTGGACAAGAATCTATGGAAATAATCTGCTCTGATGTCATCTACTGTCAGTGCCGAGGGTTACTACGGTGCATTTAGATTCAAATAAAGAGCATAACCTTCACATGCGCCCCTCAAAATGTTGTGCCTAATTTAAATGTCAAGGATCCTTTGCTTTTCTGAAGTTCTTTGTAAATGTCCATACCTCTGACTCTGCTTCTTTGACAACTTTTGAGTAATCGACAAATCTACACATGAGGTGTTCTTTGTATAACTCGGACAATCAGTAGAGAACAATGGCTCTCATTAAGCATTGAGATGAGCCAGAAAGCCAAGGACTGTTCAACTGTGATCTCCTGCCTTGTGTGCTGTAACAATAAAGGCCTCTTTGCAAGACTGTTGAAAAAGGCTCAATTTTCTTGAGAGAGTAAACATGGCCTTTCTTTATTAGACATCAAAAACCATATTTAACACAATGATCAATGAATATCAACGAGCTCATTCTTTCAACAACAGTGCTGAAAGATCGTGATTGCCTTGAATCCTCTTAAGGAACAGCGCTGTAAGATAGGACAACTAAAGGATGATCATCAATTTACCATTCGAGATGACGTCATATAGGACACAGGCCTGCAGAGATGTCCAGTATCCCCCAAAAAAAACTAGATAACACAGCCAAAAAAAAGAGTGGGAATGGAAATGTACTGTTTTTCTGGCATGTTGCCATTCACCCCTCAGAAATCAATCGGACTATGACCTTCGTGAATGACTCACTGGCAGTGAGCAAAGAAGAAATGTAGAGGTGAGTGTTTAGTGCCAAGCAATTTAGATGTCAAGGAATTGTAAGCGATTTCTGCTAGACTCATGTCCTCACTCCTAAACCCAGGCCTGTAAAGACATGTCAGCAAACCCAGCGCCTGATCATATGCATGGAAAATGTTAGACTTTGTCTAAGAACTCTATCTGTTAACATTACCATTAATTTTTTTTAGATTTTTACCTACTGGTGTGACGCATATAATAGAACTGAGTGTGAATCATGGTTTCGTGGTCGAAGTTGCATGACACCGGAAATCCTAAAAGTAAGCCAATTAGAGTTCTAATTATATAAATGTTTGAAAATATAACAATAATACTGCATTCAAATATTGGACCTGATAACAATTATTATTTGCTTAAAAGAAATAAGGAACATGCAAACTATAGAACAAAAGCCTGTACCTACTGTAAGCCTATTATTTAAAGGTCTTCTACAATAATGTGTTTTAAAATATAATTTATTCATGTGACGTCAAAGCTGAATTTTCAGCATCATTACTCAAGTCTTTAGTGTTACATGATCCTATCATTCTAATGTGATGGTTAGCTGCTCAAGAAACCTATTAACCTATGTTCAATGTACGTATAGAATGTACAAAAGAACAGCATTATTTCTAAAATAGAAATCTTTTGTAACATTTTAAACGTCTTTACTTGCTAAATAAGTATCAAGTATTTCAAAAAACTGAAATGTATATAAATGCCAAAGCGGAATCCACTGCAATGACCTTCTGGTGCCACTTGGGATGCCTTTTTTTTTGCAAAGACTCAGGTCATGAGTTTCAATGCATTTGATAACAAATGTGCTGGAACATTTCCTAGATCATTATTAGTGAAAATGGAGTCTGCACATCACGGTTAGCGATGCTACTTCACAGGCAGCGGCTAATTACTCCAGACTTCAAAGTGGCACAGGCTGGGAGGAGACGGTGCCACAGTGGGAGACCTGACTGGTCTGACTTCATTTGGTTAAAGAAAGCACAACAAGGGGCCGTGCAGTTGAGAGGGCATTGAGATGCTCAAAGCTTGCGGCTTCTTGGATAAAACTGTTTATATTAACATGTGGAACTCTGTGGAACAGAGGACGGCAAATGAATCATCCATTGAAATATATTAGCTGAACACATTAATTATGCCGGTACTTAGTGCCCACATCGTGAACAGTATAGTGCTCGGGAAAGTCTACCTAAAAACAAAATGAAGGCTTCCATAATCTTACATCTCTCAACCCATTTTGTAGAGATAGCCAGCCTCATTTCCATTAAAAGCTACTTTGCCGTGCATGTTATGCAACACAAACAAGGTAAATGAGCAAACCGTAAATGCATTTCTAAATAAGATGTGATCACAATCTATTCAATAAAGATGGTAAATAGGAGTAATGGGCTGGACAATGGATTGCTGCAGCGGTTAGAACCAGGAACACCGGCATAATATCCGGCGTTCTGATGATAACCTAGAAAACAGCCTGTGTGGCTTTTATTAATATGAAAATCTCAGGCCTCATCTTTTGAATTTGAATGTTCACACCGCCAGCCTGAAAGTTAACATCCAATTACCATGCCTTGAGCTTGGGACTATTCAGCCTGAGTTTAATGGTGGCAACGGCTACTGTTGGATCTGATGATGAAAAAGTTTGATTAGATTACAACATCTGACACAAAAAGACATGATTTTATACAGTACAACTGCCAAGAACTTAAACTCTGTGCAAATGGAAAGTGTTGATCGACTGACCGAACAGGAAAAATCTGGCAGTGTGAATCAAGTGAGACAGATTTCACATTGGAAGATGTGAGCTGTGTAGCTGTGAGGTAACAAACTGTACTTTGAGTCTGAGAAAATAGTAAGATGGCCTCTGAATAAACATGCAAATGAACAGCCTAAAAAAAAGTGTCACTAATATATATTCAAGTTTTACTTGAACATGACATTTTTGTACAAATTTGGTGTTATTTATTCCCTCTGAGATTACTGGTCAGTTCATCAACACCGTAATTAGTTTAGCACTTTCAAATGTCACTCTTCGGAAGAAATCTGAAAGGTGCTAACATGAAAAGTCACGTTTATTAAACACCACAAGCAAGCCACGGACACTTTGGGGAAGATTAAATTCAACACATCAATTCCAGTTTACAGTCTGTTGAAGCCGGTGGCATAATTAAATGCAGACTCATTTTCAGTGTCGCCCCTTCCTTCATTTTTTTTCCAGGCTGTGTGCCCTCAGACACATGAAGGAGGAAGAGACCGTCCCACAGAAGCTAGTCAGTTTGGATCCGGTTGTGGATGAGGAGCCAGAGCTGTCACTCAGTATCATTGCTCGCACGTTATCAAAATGCAGTGATAATCATGCAGCTACAGATGAAGGAGAAAAACAAGCCAGCGGTCTGCTCTGATGGCAAGGCACGCCGTCTGGAAAGCTCGCTTTGTCATACATATCAATTGCGTGACATTTCACAGCAAAAAGCGACTGGCTCAGACGCCTACCTGCAGATTCCAGCATCAGTGAATACATGCAAATCACACTGAAAAGCGGCTGCCATTTACCAGCAGGAACGTTCTTGGTCGTTTTAAAGCAACTTGAATTTTGATAGATCGACACACTGCCTTGTTGTAGCTCTAAAATCTCAAACTTGATTTAATACATAGATTTACTTGGGATAGTTAGTCCAAAAAATACAATTTCTGTCATCATTTATCACTCACCCTTTAGTGTGTGCGTGTTTGTTGCCCATACAATGGAAGTGAATTGTTTCTTAAACTGTCACCAACATTCTAAAAAATACCATCTTCTGAAGAATGTAAGCCATACAGATAAGGAATGACATTAAGCTGAATAATGATTATGGAATGTTCATTATTAGGTGAACTATACTAAAAAAGACAATATGAAATGGCAAGGACCTCACATGTAACTTTTCTAATATTGTAATGTGTAGTGCATCAGAGACACTGAATCAGTCGAATTCCACAAAGAGGCCCCAAGACAACAGAAAGTCATAAATCGGTACCCTGTTGCCTAACTCTCGCAAGCAGATCGAACAGACATTGTCACAGGACAGCGTGCAACATTAACACAAAAGAACATTTATTGGAATCCCAACTCAGGAAGGAGATTGTCAATATTGGGCAAATAACCAAGATAATGGTTATCACAGGACATAATTATCATTACATTGGTAAAATGAAAGATTTTGTTGGATGGATCTCCATCCCCCAACTCAGGACCAGACTGAAACTTCTGATGAGACCTTTAACATCTGGTTTTCACAAAACTGCCCTCAAATTTCACAAAACTGAAACTAAAATAAACTAAACCGGAATTCAATCACTGATATGCATAACTGCATATTATATGTAACAAACACCTTCTAACTATCGTGTGTTAATCACTCATTGTATATGTATTTCGAAACACTATCGAATGGTGTATAGTTGAATTACTGTGTTTAGTATGGTTTTGCTTCAATCTTCTACTTCTACTCCGCAAGAGCGGGAAAATTTCGACCATGTTACTGATAAGACAACATTTGGATTTATGATTTGGGAGGAGAAATATCACCACACCCTGAGCTAGAATGAGATCTATTGGTTAAAACACGATTCTGGGATGGTCCAAAGATGAGTTTAAAAGCTCAAGACACAAATTATGCTCTTAGCCCAGTTTTAAACTGTGCTCTTAGTCTCAGCAGCCCGATTTTTAAAACTATGTTCTTCTTCGCCACCTTTTTTGTAATTTAAGAGCCGTTCCACGTGCTCCAGTGTGAATGCCTGCCGCTGCCTGGCCACGATGAGAAGAGAACCCATCTAGTCTTGTTACTTTATTTCTTTGCTTTCTTTCCGTGGGAGTTCATATGGGTTAAGTTTTGCCTGCCGTGTCTCTAGGTCTCCGACTGCACCGCATCAAGCTTTACGGACTGTGACTCGCTTCTCCTTCAGCCACCGCCCAGCCATCGCCTCCCAGGACTTCACCGATGGCTGACTTCCAGCCATTCTGCAACCTCGGGAGGCCTCTTTCTGCAGCGAGGACCACAGAGGGAATTCCGTAGCGCAAGTACAAACCTCCAGATCAATGCTGAACTGGTGAAATTGATACAAATGCTAACTCAATGACGAACTCAATGCGAGAGTTAATCTTTTGACTGATGGATGTTCAAGTCGTTGCAATAGCACATATTGCTGTAAAACTGGGATTTCCCATTTTCATTCTCTTAAATTCACTCTTTCCTCACCTTCTCGCTTCCTGCAACTCATACGAATGTGTGAATGCCAGTGTTTGTGTTAGTTTAGTTTATGTGTCTTGGGTTTATCCAATAAATCCGTATTTAAAATTGAAAAGAGAAGTATCTTGTGTTTTGTGCTTACAAGTTAATGTCTTAAACTGCCGATCTTGTTACTGCTTATTAAGTGTTTACACTTTAATCTGGATTTTAATATCCAGCGCAGAGTTGATGTAATACGGCTCGTTCAGTGAATCGCAGACAGACCGTAAAACAGCAATTCTGTTCAAATTCCCTTTAGAATCTTAAACGATTCTGATTTGATTCTTTGTTCGAGCTAATTTGCTACAAATGTGACAGCTCCTAATGAAAAATAGCATTCAGATAGAAAAGTACAGGACGATTTTATTCATGGGGATTTGATTGGAAGGGGTGAAACATATTAGGCTATGAAATATTGGTTATTATTTTGCAATGCAGTGTTATTTTTGACAAAGCTTTAAGATAAAGATAATAGGACATTTTCTCTTTAGAATAATGGATGAATGCTGGTTAATTTCCCCTGAGTAAGACTGCCAACATTTATTAAAGGTGAAGGGTGTGATTTCTGCACCACACAGAACAGCAAAAATATTGGGAGAAATTACACGCTAAAAATTTATTGGGTCAAATTTGATGTCATGTAGTCTTTTAAGGCCAATAAAAACATCTTTCAGTAAACATTTTTTCTGCTAATTTCAATCAAGGTTTCAAAAAACTTTACATGAAACATTAATCCGTTGCAAAAGCATTGCTTCTCAAACAGAACATTTGTCCACCACACCATATTGATAACAAAACATCACAGCAGCTGGGTTAGTAGGTTATGGCTGCTATTACTTTAAGAGCTGCCTCTGGTGAATGTGACGCAGATTTGACAAGCATGCATGTAGTTCCACTCGTGCTTTAATATAAAATGATACAGGCTCCAGTGTGCACGGCCATATTTGTGTGTGCAATTGAAGAGCATGCACTATAAGCATAGTACAACTTATGTCCCACAGGTCTGCCCATGTCCATAATATAAAAACTATTAACACTAACCTGCCTACTAAACTCCACCTTCAGCTTAAACATCTCAACGGATCCCGTTGCTTTTTGGACTGTAAGACCCTAGGAATAGGGCGTGTGGGTTATGGTCTGATTGATCAGCTCATCCTAAGCCTGGGTGACAAACTAGCAGCGAAGCAGCAGAAGCACAGCTGTTCTTCCTGCAGGTAGCAATCATAGAAAATAGCGCACAGTCCACAGCACAGAAAAATCACTGTGCCCACCTGCAATTACAAACCATGCATTACTTTATAGCCCAGACTGCTGTCATCCAATGGCTGAAAATAAATATAGATCACTATAATTAAGGAGGGAAAACATCTGGGTAGAAATATGCTAGCTACCTGACTAGGAGGGGTAGATCGTATTGTAAAAGCCTTGGGGAGTAACTGTTGAACGTTTAGAAACGTGGTATTAGAGTGCCTGGAAAAGCCCACACGCTGCCGATCCTTTGATTAAATGTGCAGAGCGTAATATAGCTTTTCCTTCTGGTGTCCTGGTTTACTAAGCAAACCAATTTGCATTTTGCACATTATTTATTACCTCGTAACCTACTTTCACCTGCTTTGCTGAAATGCACCACATCAGCTCAAGTTCAACATCCATCCATACTTCTAATCTGGTCAAACCGGTGCCCCAAATCCCAAACTAGTGGCACTCACTAATCTACGTTGCGTAATCTGATTTTCAAGCTCTAGCAAGATCTTCACACGAGCCACATTAACAAAGAGGTTGCCAGTTCTTCTGCTGTTCATCAGCAGGCCCCAGATATCTGCATCACAACCTCTCTTTCTCCTGAAGTACCATTAACACTACAGCTGCCGTCCCCCTGATGAGCACTATGCCCTTTATAGATATGAATTTGAGCGCAGTCCTCTCTGCAAGCCCATTAAGACAGAATGACAGCACTCAGAATCAGCCGCAGCTATAATCACGCAATCAAAATGCATTATTTGGCTTCTTCAGGTGCACGGCAATGAGTACAGCCCCTCTCGTACTGTACTCAATTGAGACCAATTGAGCTCATTCTGTCCTTGTGTGTCTCTGTGGAAATCATCATTCAGATGGACATCATCATAACAGAAGCAGAATAAGGGGGAAAAGCAGGAATGTCTATAATTAAAGCTATGAAAAGCTATGCTTTTTGTTTAATCGCTAACCTGGTGGCTCATTCTAACCTGTATAATTAGTTTATTCTGAACCATGATGAGTAAAACGGAATATGATTTTTGTTCAAGACCCAATGCCTCTTTAATAGCTAAACACACTAACACACTGATGTTTTAAATTGTTTAAAAAAAAAAAAAAACAGGGCCTGATAATGAACTAAATTTAAAATTCCTGCATTAATAATGTGGAATGTGGTATGTTTGGGGTCTCATCAGGGGTATTGCAGTTAATTAAGGGTGCACTCACACTAGGTAGTTTGAACTGTGCCCGAGTGTGTTTGACCCCCTGAGCCCAGTACGTTTGACTAGTGAGTCATCTAGTGATTAGCGATTGGGGAGTGGGTATATATGTAACTAGCAACTAGAAGTAATGTTGCACCTACATATGTGAGTGTTAGTAAAGTATGAGTAGACTGGTAGGTTATAAAACTCCACAAACTTCACATTAAAATAAATAAAATGAATAAATCTGCATGATTTTCTAGTTACTGTAGTGTACACATTTTAAGTTTCAATGGACCATAAAAAGCAAGTCTATCTTGTGATAAAAAAATTAAAAATAGAGCGGAAGTGTTCACCCAAAAATGGAAATGTACTCACATTTACTCACCCTCAAGTAGTTCCAAACCTCTATGAATTGGGTGGAGATGTGTTAATAAAAAGCAAGTCTATCTTGTGATTAAAAAATGAAAAATAGAGCGGAAGTGTTCACCCAAAAATGGAAATGTACTCACATTTAATCACCCTCAAGTAGTTCCAAACCTCTATGAATTTCTTTGTTCTGCCGAACACAAAGGGATTTATTTTGAAAAAAATTCTAAACCAGGCTGTTTTGGGTCACCTTTGACTTCCATAGTAGACACTGGCTTTAATGAGGGTTTGGGTATCTTCCTTTGCTCTGTAAAAGCGAACTGAGGCCGCTAAAAAGATGGGTCTCGGTCCTCTTCCAATTAAACTCTGGTGTGGTACAAATGACGTATGAATGCAACACTGAGTAAAAATGACTTCTAAACTAACCTAAAACAGGAAGTAATGACTAGATGCAACACTATGCGACATGATTTGACGACACCAAAAATGAGCGTTGTAACCTAAAACAAAATGAGCTTAGTCTAGCAGATGGCATTAAGTGTGTTCGACTTGACCAGACTGATCACTTAATAGGGGTTTTGATATCATACACCCAAACTGCCACTTTAAGTTGAACATGCCTTTTGTTTGGGGTGTTCAGTAGGGTCCACCACGAAAACGTCATTCAAAGCGACCAGGTTGTGAACGTATCCCTACATCTTTAGGTTTGTTGTCAAAAACGCCAATGTGAACGGTAAGTGGAAAGGACCAAATGTATAATTTTTCCAAATAAACTAAATGAACTGAACAACAAGCGCGAAAACACCCTAAATTGAATTTTATAAGCTAATTTCGAAGTTACCGATTATTTTTATTCATACAGCATTGGTGGTTCTTGCACAAAATGAATGAATAAATAAATATATTTGAAATGCATTAATTAACAGATTAAACGTTTTTGAAAAATGACGCAAAATTTGAAAAACTAAAAGTAAAAGTTACATATTTGACTTGATATGTAAAATGAATGAGAAAAATGCACTGTGCTTGTGTTTACAGAGAGATAGCTGCCTTTTGGGTGACGAGAGATGATTTTTTCTGAATGGTGACAGATGGCACATGAAAAGGTATGAGAGACAGGAAAAAAATATACTGGGCACGACTCGTTTCTGAAGAGCCTTGAGAAGCTAACTTTGTGTAAGAGATGCCTCAGCGGTTGCCTGGCAACCCTCATTAAAGCCAGTGTTTAATTCGGTGTGGTATGTGAGGACTCGGATGCAGCTTAAATTTTTAGCATCATTTTAACTGAACATACACTCATTTAACCAAAAATATCTTCCTACTGTAGACGCATCAAATGGGATATCTACATGTAAATGTAATGACACTGTAGGTTTTACCCTACTTCTTTCTCATACAGTATGTTGTTACTATACAGTATCCACTCTGTTACAACAAAAATAATAGAGGATAAGGATATTCATACTTTCATCTCATGAGATGTGCACGGCTGTCTTGGTTCAAGTGCACCTGGCTGAACACAACAAGCAACCACATGATTGAAAAAAAAATGCATTACCTTAACAACAGCTAGGAGTGATTGCTAGGTTTTCCATTAAAATATATGAAACACTTCTGCATTATGATTTGATCTGCTACTGTTTATTAGTCCAGGGAAAGCATGCATTTTTACAGTTGATCTAGCCCAGGCTGCCTCTCTCTAAAGCAAGAGGGTGGTATATATTAGAGATGGCCTGATAGACGCGAAGGCAATGAGAGCTACGCTTAGCAGAAGCCATTGTGAAAGAACCACAATGCGTTTGAAATGGAAAAGCTGCCCCCTGCCGAAGTGCATGAAATTTCTGTAATACGCACCCAACCCTGCTATTTAGCATGTGGTTTACCCTGTGTGCGCTCATGAATGCAGAGAGATATCAGAGGAGAGGTGCAGAACAAGTAGAGTTGTAGTAGGAGGGCAATAAGCTTTGTAGTAGCAAGATTAGACCTAAGGCATAACGTATCCAGAATAGCACTGGTCTTCAATATATGTGTGAAATTGTCTACTGGTGGTTATTGGAGGAGCAGAAAAACAGGACATGCAAGGCTGGAATAATTCACTCAAAAATGAAACAGCTGCCTTTATTCTCCCTGTAATTCCAAAGCCATAGAAATGTCATATTTGCAAAACTTCCAGGTCCAGTAGTGTAGTAATGTACTTTTCAAACAAAACAGCTTTTTGCAGTTTGATTATGTTATTATGGCCGTGTGGATTCATATTCAAATGTGACCTAACTTTAACAGAATATAGAACATTTTAATTAATGGATTTATATTCCATGTTTGTAGAAGGCATTGTGTGAAGAGGAGACAGAATTCTCCTTCAGTGTGCTGTGAACTGCTGTTACTTAGTCTTGAGTTGAACGGCAGAACTGTCCAAATCACAAATTACTAATCAATTACTAATTGAACTAGTTTTATGAACTGATCTACCAAACTGAAGATGTAACGTGAGAGTGTATAAGATTTAATTTATTAAAAAAATCAATTGCTTTTTTTCCTCAAAAAACTACTGGTATCAGATAATTATATACAGCCATTTAATCTCATTATGTTTAAAATAACAGCCAAGATGACAACTCACGTATCATATTAAAAAAAGAGGGAAAAAGAAAGTCACACAGGTTGAAAATGACATGAGATTAAGTAAATGTTGAGTTTGTTCACTTCTGGGTGAACTATGCCTTTAATGAGATCCCCTGAAAATTCACTCTTGCGCCATTTGAGAATACTAGTCGGGTTCTTTGTTTGTGCTCTTTACAATGTTTTAGGTGTAGGGCCAGTGTAGGACAACAGCACATACAGTTTGTACAACATAAAAACCATTCCACCTATGGAGAGACCCCATAAATCACAAAAACCACATGTGTGTCTCTCCTGCTGACTTAAACCCTGTCACACACACACACCATCCCTCTTAGCAAAATGAGTCTAACAACACGACAAAATAAAGCTTTCTGAAAATCACTCAGAGGCTAACTTGATATAAACAACATGAAACCGAAGTTCATTTTCCTGTATGTCCACAATATCACATTTTTCAAAAACAAGATATTCAACAACTAAGAAATAGGTGGGATCTGATTTTATCCATCAGGAAGTGATTGTACTTTCAAAGGTAGGGTTTTTGTTGATGTCGAAGCAAGTTACTACAACTTAACAGCACATAACGAATAATTTTATGTTGAGTCAAGCCCACAACTTGCTTCAAAATCCAAAAGCGCTTTCCTGCTCCATGCACTTACGCAAGATTTTCCATCAAATGTGATTTGATTTACACCAGCCAGATCTAAACATCCATCACCGGATTAGGCGCTCAATCTTATTAATTTCTAAGTCTATCTTTGGCCTGGGCCGAATGATTAGCTGGATGTTTAATGCGTACGTGGGTTTAGTGAGGAGCATGGCGACAGCAGCATCTGAAAACCCTGTAGATTAGAGCCGTTAATCTGGTTTGGTTGACAGTGGTCTGGCTAGACTCAGGACTGCAGCTGGCACCAGAGGTCTGGGGGATTAAATTAGACCCAGCGGGCAGATGGAGGAACTGGGTGGAGATGTGTTTATCAGTGCTCTTTTTCCATCTGGACTTCCTTATTCATTCCTTCTTTTTTTGTTATCAATGGTATAAATGGAAGTTTGGGAATCAAGGAGTGATTAAAAGTCATCTTCCAAGGCAAGAGGCACCAAGCACACTGTCCCAGTGCATACTGGGATGCTTTTTTTAAACTAGCTGCTTTAAAAGCTTGCAGCTTTTTCTTCATCTTGCCAATCTAGACTAGACTTTCTATTCATCTTGAACGTTTTGATCGACAGGCTTATAATTAAATACTTCCCATTTATTTTGTAGACAAATATAAGACCCTATTAAATTAGGAACTTTTTTTAACCACAAAGCATTAATTCTAAGTCCTCTTATCTTGAGGTTTAAGATAATGAGAAACAAATTCAATTGTTTCCGAACTTTTGGCTGCGTTATCAAAATCTCTTCTTTGCAGCAATCTATAAAGTTTGTAAAAATGCCCACGTGTGCTTCATTCCAATGAAGGAGTTTTCTATATAAAATCATTTCTTACAGGTATTTGACTATATATGAATTTACATTACGTTGCATAGTGTTTTAGGACTGACGGAAAAGTAACAGACATGTTTTTTAACAGATTTCTTATTTCCCATTTTACTGAATGATTTGTGCACATCTCGAGTGTTCATGCATAAGTAGTAGCTTAGATTTGGCAGCCAATGTACGTCATTAGCTCCATTATTACAAAACGATGCAAACTAATGAATGGGAACCTCTGAGTCATGTCTAATAAAATATTAACGTCTCTCAAAAGTCAGTGTCAAGTCAACAATTTTAAAAGTAAATCAGTGCTCCAGGTAAGGTAATCTAATTGTAGACCGATTAAAATGTTAAATACTGCATAACAATGACATTCTGTATTACAGCCATTACTGGTACAAGTACAAAAACACTTCAGTTGACAATGAAATAGTTTGAAGGACACACCAGGTCCGGTAATAGAGCGGCCGATCATACAAGACGTAAGATGAAGAATGAGGTCAAGTACAGGAACGCATCAGTCAAACAGGAGCCCCCACAAAGGACCAAGATGAACATCTACATCTATCTATCCCAACACACTCCACGCAGAGTCAACATCCGAAGGTGAAAGTACCACAGAAGACGCTCTCATCAGGCCTACTGCAAATACAGCAATCATAGCCATTACAATTTCCTTTCAGGGAGGTTATTTGTTTGCAGGTGAAATTAGCTTGAGATTATATTCAATTTCCTTCAAAATAACGGGAAGGATAACAAGAGCAGCATCTAAGAGGGGCTATTATCCTTTTCAGTTTTTTTTTTTTTCAACAAAAATGCTAAAGCATAATTATGAAGTTGAATAATGCATGGTGCAAAGATATGACATGCAGATAACTGCATCTGTCACCTCAACACATTGTTCATACAAGTGCACAATAGTAAAAAAAGGATGAATTTAGAAAAACATTTACATATTACAAGTAGCAAAATAGACAAGTTGATAGCGGGTCAGCTCAGGTGTGACATAGGAAGAGAGAGCAAGGACATATTACTGAGTTAATACAATGTAAACATCATGTAAATATGATAATTATTACAGTTTTATCATCTCATTTTATTTCCATCAATACTACGGTACAGACAAAGTCCACACTCTTCTTTAGAAGATAAGTGATAGCTTCTCAGGCGAAGACGTGTCACCTTCCTTCTCGTGGTCTTTTGTGTGCAAGCTACTCTGCAGTCCGCCAGAAAATAATGCAACGCTTTTTGTTCAGTTTCCTTTTCCAAAACCTGGTTTCTAATTAAAGGTTTAGACATGCAAAGCCAATTTCATTACAAGGAAAAATCTGTGATCATTTTCAGTAAAATACACCCCAAATTGAGTTTCTGGCTGATTAAGGTATCTACAGTAACGGTGAACACTGCATGTATCTGGGCACACAGCTTAATTTCCTATTTCCTTACAATAATAAGGCAATCAAGCTCTTAAAGGTGGTCTAATGATCACCCACTTATACAAGTGTTGTCTTTCAATCCTGGTTATTACTTTTGACATTTTAATCAAGCGTCTATTCAGAAGTACAGCAGCGGCTATGGTTTTTAAGACCACTCAGGCAGCTGTCAAAAAAGGCTGCCTTTTGGATGGAGAAAAAAGAAATAATGATTTTTTTTCCCTCCAACCCCTATTTGCCTGTAATCAAATCTGCAATATCATGTGGTGCAAATGTGAGGTGGGACATTTTGAAGCCTTGCTAACCTTGGGGAAAGTTAATAGCTTCAAAAACTAATCTTTTTCTTTTATTCCCAAATAACAAGGAATCTATGTTCAGAATGTAAAAATGTTGTCATTACAATTGGACTAATTTTGCATTATTTGCAGACATCTTGTTCCCTTTGAAACGCTGTGGCATCAAACAATACGAAAGCAGTCCAACTATAGAACAGACCATGTTTAGATTTTATTTATTTTTTTTACTTTAGTGAATGTTTCTGAGGGCAAATGAAAATCTACTTCGGCACAAGCTTGTACTAAGGATGGGCAATATACTGGTATACGGGTGCAGTCAGTATCTGTCATAATAATTCACGTAAGGTTGCACAATAATGTTTTAATGCATTTTTTTGAAAGGTGAAAAGTTTGACGAGTGAAAACAATAGAAATATGAAATGGGAAGCTTACCGGGCCAGACATGAGGCAACAGCCTGTAGGAGAGCTTATAGGGGTCTATAAATCAATTTATTAGCCTTTTACTAGCATTCTCTAAAACACAAGACACTGTCTTAAAAAATGTTTCATAAAACTCTCAATGTGGCTTCATTGTATTTCTAAAATAATTACCTCAGCAACATTAATTTTTATACAAGCATTTGTATATTTGTATTTCTAACTTAAATTTTTTTAATTAAGATACTTAGATACAGCCCTAGTGACTTATTCCTCATGTGACAACTAGGCCCAGTCTCTGTTAACAACTGAATTACATGAAACTAAACATTGTTGCATGTAATGATAGGTTTATTTAGCTGCTTTTGAGGTCAATGAACGTATTTGCAATATCGTCGCTGCATATGTTTACAGCACTTGTAAATGTCAGGTAATACTCTTTTAAGTGCTTTAGAGAATATTATCCAAGGCGTTTAGTGAAATATGAACACCTTAAAGGCCATGTATACACTCATTACACCAGATTGACCTTAGCACACGGATGCTTTTCGTAACGCAGACGGTCCTCAGCAGGGTCTGTACTGCAGGGGTCCCATAGGGCCTGCCGTTAATTATCTGCTCTTTACCCCTCCAGCATTTACGCAGCTCGCACTACACTCCTCAGCAGTGCAAACTTTGTGAAGGAATTAGCATTAGCATGCTAACTCAATATCACAGCGTCGCCCGCCGTTTGGCCATTTCGTTTGGGTGTGTTGTCGCTCTTGTGCGAGTTGACTAATGAGATAAATACCCAGAACACATTATATTGTTTTGCCTCAGCAAGAGCATTTGTTATCGTCACCCTTGGCCGTTCAGACAGAATTTCTCCAGGGAGCAAATCAAACGAGCAAGAGAAAGGGAGGATGTGTGTTTCCACCCTTTGAGACCCAGAAAACAAGTGGTTTTTGAGAGAAGAGGAAGTAGATCTCCCTTCTTCGTCCCCAGGTCCCCAGCCATCACTGCTTTCATGAGATAGTGGTTTTAATGGAAGTGCTTGCTGCCTCCCAGCTGGGGGTTGGCAGTGTCATACAAAGATACCTCAGCTAACGGAGTGCTCCTGGGTCAGACCTCATTTCGACTTAATGAGCAAAAGGGGTGGAATTTGATTGGCTTCCTTGCATCTGTTGTAAATAAGACCACTGCCCTATAGAAATCTCACTGAAACAAGGGTTAATTCCTCTTCCACATATCCTTGCACTTGAATAGGCACACTCACAATAAAATACTTGTCTTTTGCGATTAGTCTCAAAAAAAACATTTGTCTTATGTAAAGTACAGTACAGTAAGAGTTGAGGAAGAAATAGGATGTGTAGGTCTTAAAGTGACAGCAGTTATGCTATCAAAAAAGCAAAACAGCTTTAAAAAAAAGATTAATCTGTAATCACAAACTAGGACTTTTTACTAAAATGTCACAATTTGACTTGATTATGCTTCACAACCTTGCGATTCAACAGATTATTTTGAATATAAATCAGGTGCAGCACATGGCAAATTTTCTTAAAGGGGTCATACAAACCCAGTTTTCCACAAGCTAATATTATTATTTAGGGTCTTAATGCAAAGTTTGTAATATAGTTTGTTTTAAAATTTCTCAAAGATAGTTTTAAAAAAGCTAATTTTACCCTGTCAAAAACAGTTCTTTATAAATCACTGTTCTGTGTACTTCCCCTTTAAATCTCCACGTGCTCCACTGACTCCGCCCCTCTATTCCGAGGCACTCTCAGAGGATCTTTTTTTAGCCGTATTCATAGTGAAACTTGCTAATTAGCTCATTATAAGGAAAGGCGTCTTAGATTGCAAAGATTGATTAAAAGACATTATACACACTGCTTCTGTAGGTGAGGCGGGATCATGAATGATTCACGCAAACAAACGCATTCAGGTTGATCAAGGGCGCGTTTCCCTTCAGAACCAAACGTAACGTTAATCCTCTGTGTCTTCAGTCACTCAGATGTCGGGAGTCAATGACTACTGCTATGTTCATTAATACATTCAACAACAAAACACCTCAATCTCTTAGGAGTCTTGCTTGTCTCTGTG
>JAUMHQ010000051.1:9909042-9950122 GCA_032361165.1 Enteromius paludinosus | reverse complement strand
CATTTGAGAATGGCTTGATTTCAGAAGGGGCAACTTATTTTTATTCAATTAAAAGAAAACTACTGGTGGATCTTTATAATTGTAGGGTGGTTGTGTACACACACTCCCAACACACATTTTAGTCCAAACAGCTTGAAAAAGTGCATGTACCACCGTATGACCCCTTTAAAGAAAACAATCTCTCAAGTAATGCTTTAAAATAAACATAATGATACTTCATTGTAATAAAATGGACAGAATTCGAAATCTGTTTCATACCAAAGGACCAAATCAAAGCCCTAGTCAATAAATAGTTATTTTTCATTTTGGCCTAATTATTTAATTTCTGTTCTTAGATTTGGACCTTACTATACGTGTCCCTTTGTTATACTGTACTTGTTCATGCTTTTATTCCATGCATTTTTTTTTTTTTATTTGTTTTACTTTATTATTAGGTAGTAGCTTTTTTTCCCTGTGGTATCGAAGTACCTGAAGTGTGTCACAAGTATTATATGTATGTAAAAATCTTGCTAATTAAAAAGAAATTCTGATCCATGAGTTTTACATTTTCTGCATTATTTTCTCACTGAACTCACCACTCACTCTCAAACAGGCATTTGGCGAGAGCATTAACAGTTCTAGTGATATAAAAGTAAAAAAAAACAAAAAAAAAAAAACACCTCACTTTCGACTTTTCTTTTATTCTGCAATACAGGCTCATTTTAATTGCTGTGGAGATACTACTATGAGTTAGGAATTCATATTTTTTATTCAGCAAGGATGCATTAAATTGATCAAAAGTGACAAAGTGCTGACAGATCATTTGATGTTTATTCATTTCTGTAAACTTAAGTACAGTTATTTCTTCCCATATTTGTTCTATTATTTAACATATTAGGCAATATGCAATCATGTATTTTCTCTGAGTTTGACTGGCGGTATCCTGTGCATGAATCCAATGTCAGACAATCCTTTCATTTGACAAAGCTCAATTTCCAGCTGTAATTTGGATTTAATGTCTATTGGCAAAAGCAAAATGAACGCTGTAATTTCCGAATGCCACATTACATTCATTATAAAATGCTTGGTAAACAAAAGATCCTGGGTTTCTACTGAGCTCAGGAAAAGCCAAGCGGGTCTGAACCAATCGTATCCTATTTGCACGTCTGGAGTTTAGATGCTGTAATTAGTGTTGTGCGATGGAGCCCTCTTCAGGAAAATCACATACTGATTGCTCATTACAGCCTAATGAAAATGTAATCAGCCATAAATGAAAAGCATTTCGATATTTTTATCACTGTCCGTGAGCCAACGTGGCTTTTATACTGTAAAGTTATGTATAATCTTCTGATCGGAAGGTATCAAATGTGTTTGTGTGATTAGATCCGTTTCCCAGCTGCTAGAGAATTTCACACTCCATAGGCAGTACCATCTTTGGATGTCTAGAAGACTGATTTCATTATGACATTTAGATTGTGTGAATATTGCACAGTCAGAATCTCAACCAGAGCGCATTAACGCTCTCTCAATTTCTCATCGCACGCATTGGTGCTCTAGTCGCAACAGGGATGTTGGTTATGTAAGCTTTCTTTTTATGTCGCGTAAACTAGTCTGTGCCTTCCATGTCAGTACGGCTCACTCCTGTGATGGGAATACGTGTGTGTTAAAGTGTGTGTTTGTGTATCCGCTGCAAGAGACAGGTTATGAAACAAGCCAGCACAGCAGGCTTTCTTTTCACTATGGATGTTTAGCAGAACCAGACAAAACAAAGTATAATAATCAATCAAAATAATCATTTTATATATTGCAAAGACTTAATGGTGCCAAATATTTGGTACATTTTCAAGCTCGAACAAATAATATGTAATATCATATTAAAAAAAAAAAAAAAAAACGTTCAAAGAAGCTTATTCTGTAAACATTTTTATGTTTGCAGCCTGTACTAATTTTTTATCTCCTAACAATTTTTGCATTTTGAGTATTTTTAACGCCACATATCAAATTAATGCATTATATTTAATTCAGTTTTCAGTTTAAGATTCACGCTATAATCCAACAACTTCCCAAAACACAAACACTGCTATAAAAAGAAAGCAGATAGTCATTAAAAACGCTGTTTTCCTGCAACGCAACGTACATACAAATTTGTTACAAAGCATTTAGTCAGAACATGTTGCTTTTTTTCCAGTCATTTTGATTGACACCGCACTGCAATTGGATTTGAAGTCTGCAGTGCTTAGAAAACAAAGCATCTGGAAAGCGTATTCAGTTCCTTTACCTCAAGCTCAACTGCTCAGCAAGGCGTTAAGTAAACGCTCACGTCTGAATCTCAGATAAACCTCTTTATTAATTATTCATAAGCAACATCAGTATTTCATGAGCATTTGGCCAGTCTCACTCCCATTCATTTTAAAGTATTTTTTCATTGAGCTTCAGTTTGGTTAGTTAAGTCTTAACTTGAATGGTCAATGGAAGTGTCCTTTTGAGGCACATTTAGCTAATAGCAGTCCAAACGGCAAATGCTCTAGAGGTCTGGAGACAACTGTCTGACAGTTTGCCCCTTGAGACCGGCACTCAATAGCAAGGCCAATAAGCGGTCATGATTGCCTCATCAAGCCTAAACGGTGAAGGGTTTGCAATATTCGTGGATGAAAGCTTTGAGTTTGTGATCTTGGAACATCGCTATCCGATTGGCCGCTGCTTGATGCCGGTCCAGGTCAAGGCTTCACAGCTGTAGACAAATAAACTGTCGATTACAGAAGACACTCAAACTGATTGCACCAGTAGGAGATGAAAAAGACCTTAAAATATAAAGGTCAGCAGGTTGCAGTGGTTCATGATGATTCACTGGTTTTTAATCTAAAAAACAGTCCCTTTTGTAATTTTTCGGGCTAAGAAAAGTTTTGTTTTCATCAAGGCTTGAGATCAATACCTCATTGAAGTGCTGTCCTTAGGGTTTCCGCTAATGCTGCCCGCACTTCTCAAGAAAATAGGCAGTGACAGAGGGTCACCGCTGCTGGGTTCATCTTCCCCTGACCTTTACGTCCCCTTTGGGGATCTGTCTTTTTCACTGGGACAGGATGTAACCCAGGCACAGCAGAGGGCAGGAACAAAACAAAGAAAAGTTGCACCATGATGTTTGCAGCCGCCCACCTCTGCCACCCCGCAGCTCTCTTCGCAGAGCTCTTGAAAGTCATTGCCTCAAATTTGGAACAATAAGTACAAAGTGCTTTAAAACACAGTGTGTTTAGTACACCACCTTCCTCTCAACTGGAGCACAACTTGAACAGCGGTGGCCAAATACTCAAAAACAGAAATTATTTAAAGTGACTGTGTAATGAAATGACAACTAGAGGGTACGAGGCAAGAAAAAAGCAAAACAAAAGAAATTTCCTCTGTTGTTTTCCTGAACGTGTCAAAAAGTGAGAAAGTGCAGTGGGTGATTGATAGCAGCGATGAAGACAACGTGGGGGGAAAAAAATGCTCAAGGTTGAAACAATGACCAATGAGGCATCGGCGGAGGAGTTGGAATGATTGATATGGGTGACAAAGTGAAGACCCTAGGCTGCAGAAGAGCTGACAGTCTCTGTGCCGAGATGAGGCTTCAGTATTCTGTGTCTACTCCGACCACTCATCTGGGGAAGAACTCGGCACTGGACTGCTTATAGCTCTGCGAGATTGGTGAAAATGAGGGGTAAGGAGCAGTCTTTCATGCTGTCAGTTCTACTTTTCATTAGATACAGCTGTATTGTTGTGGGTTTTATAGAAAGTTGCCTTAAGCCCGAGCAAAAAAAAAAAAAAGGAAAAAATGTTGAGAGTTGAGAAAACAGAAATGCAGTCTTTTATAAACTTTGAAGCTGTAAATGTAGAGAAAAATAAATGAATACATCTGTAAGTCGATTTTTATAAAAGTATCCAAAAGTAACATAATAAATAAATGTTAAAAAATAATTACTTCTAACTTAACTCTAGAAGTATACAACTGTTCCCTAATCCATAAAGAAACCATAAATGTGGAAAAGACGATGCAGTCTGGAACAATTGAATATAATAACCCTTTCTAAAGTTGCAATGCTACCTGCAGGTTTCTGTCTGCATTATTCAAAGCACCCTGCAATTAAATGTCTGTGAGTGACAGGAGAAAGCAAGTAAATGCTATTGGTATTATGCTGCACATTCTTTTTTTTTCCATTTCTTATTTTTTTCTTTCCTTCTCTCTCTCATTACCAGCACTACGCATGCCCTACTGTTCCTGTAGTGAGCTACGTGAACTGGTATCTCCCCAAGGTCGACCGACATCTCCACCAGCAGCTACAGACACAGCCCCTGCTGACAGCCAGTCACATTTATATTTAGCCAAAGAGGAAGAGGAGGAGGAAGAGGTGCCAACTGAACAAGCCCGCTTCCCCTCTGTGCAGGAGATGCATCCTGTAAGATCCGCCTGCCTGCGTCTCTCACTTTCACTCCGTCTCTCTCTGACCCAGAAAAACAGCCCCGGCACGACAGAGAAATGCAGGAGCGCAGACACACCTAAATATAAATAACTTTGTGCCACTTACATGTCTAATGACGGTTCGAAGCCTGAAAACGTTAGAGTTTAGTGTCTGTTTAGAATGCCTGCATGCAATTTTCCAGCTTTGTACTCACTTTTAAAGAGTTGGAATGCCAGGGGTTGTTTTTTTATGATATAAAACCTTCACAAAACAGCTAATATACTAAGATAACTAACCGTTTTTACAGAAACTTCAGAATTTACAGCCTACGTTGGTCAAAGCATGCTTTGGAACACTTTTGAAACAAGCTGGTCAACTTTTATTCTTAAACTGACAGACTTTTGACCACTGACAGCATCTGATTCGCTTTGCACCTTATTCCGGCCAAGAACTGCCAACTTCATATGCCATATTCTGATTGGAGCTTGGTGATTTTGGCAGGTGCTTTGCATTTCTGCAAGCAATAAGCATCAGACAGTCAGAAAATGGACAAATCATTTCTTTTATCGTTAGGCTAAGACTCCTAATTAACTGGTTTGGACCTTCCCTAAACCTCCTGGAACACCTATAAACCAACAACCATCAAAAGAAGGTTTGATTTGCTTGTTAAAATGAGAATAAAGCTTTCCCTCTTTGCAAATTTTAGACAGAGAAAAATAATTGAAGAGCACAAGTGGGGACAAAAAAAAAAAAAAACTAGACGGTCATTTCTCAAGCACCGCCCAGGGAATAAATAATCAACTTGATTTGGTCCAATGCGGCCAGTCACGCTCCATTGTAATTTGAGGGGCTGTTAGGATTAGTTTAAAGTGTGAAATTAATAAAGGGCAAACTGAATGTGATAGAAAGGTGGGAAGAATTGAGATGAAACGGAAGGGAAGGGACAGACGAGAGGCCTAACGGAGGATGAGAGGTGTGTGTGCGTGTGTGTGTGTTGTGGGGACAGACTGGAGGGCAGTGGGAGGTTTGGCACAAGGACAGAGATTACAGCAGCGTACTTGGGGGAGGTCTGAAAGGAGGATGCTATGACCTTTCCCTGCTCACAGCACAGCCAGTACCAGATTCACAGAGAGCAAGACTTGATAGTTTAGAGTCAGAAGTGCTGGTCTCATGGGTGGTCAGCCCACGCTAGATTAGTGGGACATTTATACAGGACGACAAGTTGGATCAGCCAACCTTTGAGCATGTAGAAGTATATATTCTATGATTCTACACAATGTGTACTACTGCATGTTTTACATTACATACACAAGGTGGCATGCATTACTTGCTAAAGAAAGTGGTTTGAGAAATAAAAGCACTGTATGTCTTGCAACCTTGCTATACAAGTACAAATTTGCACCTTTGGTGTATTTTGAAACAGCTTCTAAATGACTTTACGTCATACTTTTAATTAAGTTTTGTTGGAGTTTGCTTCAAAACTCCAAAGTGTTGCATCTACCAGGGGAAATCAAACAGACAGCAGTGTGTTTATAGCGGTTTCAAAGAGGATGAGCATATGGGCTTGTGTTTGTGTTGACGTGTCCGCCTGTACACTGGCCACTTTCTCCCTCACCTTCCCAGAGCAGTATGTGTCATTTCCTGTTTATGTCACCACAGAGAACAGAAAAGGGCAGATCCGAACATGACCCGGAGCACATTTACTGTTACAAGCACTTTTCTGAGCCACAGACACGTGATTTACCAGTAAAACGTCAAGTACGAGACCTTAAAATTTGTCTTAAAATTCTAAACCACAGTCCCTTAGAAGCCTGCTTTGTGCCTGCCGAGAACAAGGCCTTCTTTCAAACGCAAACCGGTCAACTTGCTGTAATGGGCCATTATAGCATTGAACAATTGCAGTACACTAAATCAGTTACCATCAGTGGAGATGTTGTCCAGGTCCAGGTAACATTGTTCATTTACTCAGCATGCTTACTTGGGTATCCCAGTGCAATTGTTCAGGGCAGGTGGGGATGCCACCTCACCTTGCTAAGATGCAAATGGACAGTCCCGAACACCTGCAGTCGGTCATATGGTGTTTCCAGCAATTGTGTCCTCTGAGAGTGAACAGAAGGCATGATGAAGCAGTCAGGAAAGATGTGTTAACCTTGATGAGCATATGAACAACAGCCTTTTTTGCTGAATGGCAAATGGCTGCTTGATTCTGATTGGCTGATTGTGGCATTCAGCGGTCAGGTATTTCTGTATAATGACTGCTAATCTGGATGCGTCACTGTTGACCATGGCAACATACTTAATTTCTTTTTATTTCACTCTGCATACTCACAAGTTAAAATCTGAATCAAGCTAATTGGCCCTATCTTATGACTCACAAACAGTTACAGTTACAAACAGAAACAGTTACTATGACTACTAACTGCAATAAACAACGGTCTTCAGTCCTCATTTAAATAAACAAAAAGAAAGCATTTCTCAGAACACCAACAACGGTTTAATCAAAACGTCCCTTTTTAAATAATTTAATCCACTTTAAAACTTGCATCTAGAGCAGCACAAATACCCACGCAATCTTACTTCCAGTATAAATGATAATGATTCGTCGTTTTGAAACATTCACTTTTTTCCCCCCCACAAGTCTACTTTTGGGGCTTAACATCTATAAATCTCGCTAAATCCACATTAAACCATTTCCTTGTAAAACTGGCTGAAAATTAATGTGCCAACTCCAGTTCGGGCCTTCGAGCTAATCCTGATATGAGTAGTGTTCCAATTTAAATAAAACCTAGCAGCAACCACGAAAAACTCCCTGAGAAAGCCGACAATTTGAATGCGAGTCCAACAAGGTTCAATGAATGACAGAAACTAACATGAGGCACCAGCTCCAGTTCCAAGCATCTTGGATTGATTTCTTTCAGCAATCTACAAATAGATTCCTACACCACAAATAGCTATGTTAGCTGTCAGACATTAATACTTCCCCGTCAGATATCCCCACACTGGGTCTTGTTTTATTAGTTAATATCTGCGTCAAGTTTCTTTTGACCTGAGAGGTGCAAGGAGAAACACTTGTTACACTGACATTCATCAGGACCTATTTATCCAAAGGTCGGCAGAAGAAATAGTGGCTTCACTGGAAACACTAGAAGATATTAGCCACCCTAATTTTTCTGTTTTGCATTTAGTGCATGTCTTCTTGACCGAGATTGTGCTTTAGAACAAACTGATGGTAATGGGTATTGGCAAAAAAACACACAAACACAAACAAATGTACACAACTATATAACAAGATTAAATTCCATTTCATCATTGTAGCTATTTACTATTTATTTAGTTTAAGTTTATTTGCTGTCATTGTCCGTATAAATGTCTTTTTCCACAATCAGGCTTGTAATAGGAAAGCACAATTTTACTGAGCTCAACCTATAATGTTTACATTAAGAAAGATGTGGTCTCATTTTAAGCTGAAAGGTTGCATGCCAATATCATAAGCCGTTTAAACAACTTAATTAATCCTTTAATTTCCTTTCATTATATGCCAGTGGATTGCTTTGTGGGAGGCATTTGACATTAATCCTAAATACATATAATGTTTCAATAAATGTTCAGGAAATAGAGGTTGGTGTGGTACAGATCAGTTATGAAATACATTTAAAATGGGTGTTAATGTCCTAAAGACTATACGGAAGCAGGTTTAAATTCCTATGGCACTTCACAGTATAAAGTAGGGCTGGGCAATAAAACGATAATGACATGTATCGCGAATAAAAAATGTGTTCGATAAAATGTTTGATACAGAGGATGCGAAGCTAGTTTGGTTGCATTACCAAAGGCACTCGCTCTCTGGTAACCTAGGAACATAGGGAGTGATACACTAACAGCCAATCCTGTCACAGTATCAAGTTTGGTTTGCGCCATATCGTTGTCTCTCACTGTTCTGCTGGAACATAACTCTTCATAAGCAGAAAATGAGAGCCGCAGCGAGCGAGGAAATTGTAAATAAAAGTGGAAAAGTAAGCTCGCTAGTATGGCAGTTTTTCTGAACGTAGTCTGAAAGTAGAATGAAACGACAATGAAACACTGATATTGCGTTTTCAGTCATATCGCCCAGCCCTAGTATAAACTGTAGCTTTGTTCATCTCATAGGGCATATAATTCACAAGATCCAAATGTGTCTGTTTTGCACCAAAATTAATTATGTCTTAACCTTCTTAAAGATCTGTACTTGATATGCTTTCTAATACCTTACCCATCAAAGACATAAAGAACAAAATGTACCAAAAACAGGAACATTTACATTGGTTCTTTCCTCTTGTCCAACGTATAAGAGATTGTTTTTTTTAGGACCAAGGAGACAGTCCTGCAAATCATGAAGAGCTTAAATCTCTCCTGTCCATGAGCTCATCACATACTGGAGCACATTGTCCCCATAAACAACACACCAGTCCATAAACAAATCATCAATTAGAAGCCTTCCCGGAGCCATTCAGAGCACATAAAACTGCTCATCAAACCATCTGCTGGACAATTTATCATCACTCAGTTCCATTAATTCACTTCTTTCTGCATTAACCCTAACAGCCCAGGGAATAACAATAAGGATAGACTGATGGATCTAGGCCAGTTGAAAATTTGAGAAGCACAAACACACAATCCACTGAGGCTCCCATAAAAAAGCAAAAAACAAAACAAAACAAATAAAGCATTCCAACAATGTAATGCATTTTTTTACAGCTTAAGTGAAAGATAATTGTACAATTGGATCACAATTGAATTGGTTTGTGGTGTGCCATATTTAATTATGCGCTGAAATAATATTTGAGTTATCCACCGTCTCAAATTAAAATAGGCACTTAAATGCAATATTGAATGGAACATGAGCATTGTAATAAAAAAGATTATTAAAAGTATGTTTGCTAAATTTTGTTTCTTTGAGTAGGCAGCTTGAGGCGATGTGATTTTTGTACTTCAAAGTGAAACCTTTTGAGGTTTAACACAAAGAACCGATTGGAATTTGATATTAGCGGGATATTTTACACTGTTTTTTGGGTGGGGAGAGGGCCTGTGATCTGTAAGCACCGTTAGTGCTCTCAGACTTGTCTGAAAGAAGATGAAAGGCCAACATGGGACACTCAGTGGCTTCTCTGACATTGTCTCATCAATAGAAAATGGAAACAAAAACATGCTTTTAACTACAGCTCATCATAAAATAGAGGATTGTCCACTGCTAATGCACTTTCTCTCATCTTTTCCAATTTGGCAGCACTTGCCTTTGACAATTATTCTGCAATCACTGTAAAGTAATTTTCAGGACACATTCCATTTTGTCGGTCTATCTCTGTTTCTCTTTGTTGTGCAGACTAAATAGAAGCCCAAAGAGGGACAATTTGACAACAGCATCTGGGTAGTCAAAAAGGGTCAAGGTTTGGCTTGTTAGCACGGACCACCATCTGGATGCAAAAAGGATCTTTCTCGAATTGATAGCCATTCAAAATCAAGCATCCTATATATTGTTGTAGAACTTGACGGATTAGAAATCCAATCAGACAATCAGTGCTGTCGTAATTTCATTAATCAAATGGCATTTCCGGTGATCAGCTCATAAATAAGTACTTGGATTCAGAATTGAGCACCCATTAACAAAAAGATGACAGTTTTCAAACTGCAAACTTCAGAAGAGTACTGTGCCAGCTTAGCAGCAGCCATTGAGATTAATAGCAAGGTCAACAGATAGCGTTCTCCACGTATTCGAGACACTTAAGCAAGTGAATGCGAGGCTGGCTTTCTTTCATGTTCAGAGGAGACTCATTACTGGGACTTAAATGCCATCCTGCCCTGAAAATAGGAAGTGCAGGGTGTTCTGTGAAGACTGGGGTAAGTCATTAAGGTGACTGGCGGTAAAGCCACAGTATTAAAAGAAACCTCAGTCTATTACACTATCAGGGGTTACTACAACTCTGGCGCATTGCCATTACTGAGGAATTATGAATTATTTATGCAGCACGCATTTAAATCAGGAGGGCTAAAGGTGCAGAGTGCCGTTAAACGGCTGTGATTTCATATTTTAGGGTTTAATGAATACTTTGCAGACTTGTTCTCTCACCTGAAGCCTAGCTGGCGACTCAAGGCAAAGACATCATTTTACGGTATGTTAAAGTACACAATCGCCTCGCCTCAAACCCCGTCGAAAACCAGTGCCCTGTCCGCATTTCACGGCATTGTTCGCCGTTTTGAACGAGCACGTTGAGGCCAATGTGACTGCTCTCTGGCAGCTCACCAACAACAACTGTTATGCAAATTTACCTCTGTGTTTTATTTGGGAGAACAAAGAGATTTTGGGTGGACAGTTTCAGCTTTGGTCTCTGTTCACTTCGGGGCTTTCAGATTTGTAGGTTTAATTAATTTTCAAAGGCAAGCCTGCGGTTTATTACAATGTGCAAATGATTCTCAGTGGCAGAGCAAAGCACGCTAATCTGCATGTAGCGCGTTGTGAAAGGTCATTCCCTCCAGCTCAACGGACAAAGCTCACTCCAAATTGATAAGCTTGACACGGGGGGGATATGCACAATACAAAAATACGGACACCTATTTATGCCATGTGCCACAATCTATTAGTCAAGAATCCAACGATTTGCCCGGTGGCATCTGTGGAGTTACGCAGAATGATAAAGTGCAAAAAATATCAGTTTGTGGCACTGCATAAAAAGCACATTCTGTTGCTGCTAATTCTAGCACACAGTTTAATTTGAATCTATGAGCAGCTGGCTTCTTAAGTAACAACTTCATAACATGCATCCTTTACGATCCCAGAATGCACTGCGACAAGCTCACCAATTTCCATGCTATTTTGATTCCTACCTTGAGCATTTCAGTTGGAAGACATCATTTGAAGGTAGCTGTCTATGAAGGCAGCGGGGGCAGCTCACGAGATTCAGAACAGAGCCGGTGTTTAATATCAATTACAAAAACCTCCTAAAGCTGATTGCTGGATTTGCTGGTGAGTCATTGTTTTGCAACGCAAGAGGCTTTATGAACTCATCAGCCATGACACTGGCTGCATAAATATGCACATCCTGCCTTTAGACACAAGGAAGTGAAGGGAGGGGGAAAAGGTCCCTGAGGTATCACTTCATACACACACACAGTCACATTTGTTGACTCCATGTCTCTTTGATGTAAATTCTGACATTTCTGGCAGCTCTGTATTCTGTGAGTGATGGCACTGCCTTTTACTGAGGTCAAAAATAGTGGAAAAATAAAGCCCAGTCGAAGTGCAATCACAATGATATAGTGAACACTAGGCATGAGTGGTTTCTTTTGAACCTTATCACATTTAAATTCGCCTCTCTCGATTTTAGTTACTATGTGACCGCTTATTAGAATACGGCAATCACAATGTGGCAAGGATCAAAGAGATGCAAAAATCTCAGAAGTTGTTAAAATAAAACCAGATTTGGTATCCATCAGGCACTTCATTTAAATGGAAGAACGGGACGAGCAACACCACAAAAAGCCGCCATCCACAGTCAAGTCCTATTAACTCAAGTGAAGTCGAATAGAGATGCTTTGAACGGCAGCGGCATTAAAAAAAGGATAATGGTGTGAAACAGAGAGCTTTTCCTTGCTTAGTGGATGAAAAGCTGAAAGAGCCATTATTGACTGAACAGTCATCAAGTTGCTCCACAGTTTACTGCCTCTCTCTTTGTGTCAGTGACATAAGAGACAGATAGCCGGCAATACAAGAGCCGGCGAGTGGTTTGACATCTGCTCTAATGGAACTGTCTACCCTCGGGCAATCACTTTAGCACAGTCAAGGAGGACTGTGGAAGTTTGAGCAAAACAAAAACTCCGTAGTAAATCTAATTGACTGTAACTGATCCACGGGTCTGGGATTTAAGATTTTGGATGACCTCTTAGCATGCAGTGAGCGTATGACCTAAAGTCTATCACCAATCGCCGCATCGTATTCAACACTGCTGATGTCACAACAACATGGTTTCCCAGGTTTGTATCTCAAAGCACAAAGAACACGTGCAAACTGACAGCTTGTTGGAACAGGTGTGTCTGTGTTTGATCAATGCATATGCTGGCGTGTGGGCCGTTTTCATGACTGTTTTGACGTGACCACAACGAGGGTTGTGATGATTCACGCAGAAAACAACGGCACAGATGCAAATGCAGAAAAAATAAACATATGCTCATGCTATCAGATAATGCGAAAATTTGAAAATGACACCATAATAATAGTGTACTTGTTGTTTTTTCTTTTTTTAATCTAAATTTCAGTCATTAAGTTTATTGAATTATTATTGTTGTTGTTGTTTAGTTCGACTAAATATAATATATATATAGTCATGAATAGTCTGACTGTATATTTTCCCTCTCACTGGTTTATAACCTGATCTGGCTATTTCTAAGGGAGCTGTCCACAAGGCAGGTGCTGAATTTCGCTTGAGTTTGACATCTATGACAATAAAACTATAGATCTACAAACAGCTGTCAGTGCTTCTTAAGTACCAGTAAAGCTCAGCATCGGGAGTGACGTTAAGCTCCATACATACCATACATTTATAAATGTATAAATTTTTCACCCCACTGAACACCCACAGAAAATATAACCCCCATATTCAGCTCTGACAGCAGGTCTAAATCATCATGCGACCCACTACAAGCCAAAATAATTAAAAGCAACTAAAGTAGTCTATAATGTGTGTGGATAATTTCAGTTTTTTATTTATTTATTTATTTATTTTTATCTCAGAGAGAGGATTACAAAAAGCCAGACTACTAAACCACGGACCCAAAATAGAGTAGCTTTATAATTGTATGAAATGGAATTGTAAAAGTAAATTTAATGAAAAATAAACTCTTTTAAAACGTAAAATTTATGGCTAACTTATAGTAACTAGATATCATTATCTGTAAATTAAATATTAAAATGTTGTGTGCACACAGACTAATTTGAATCAGACTAATTAAATCTGTTGAATTAATCTAAAAATATACAAAAAATAAATAAATAAAAAAAATAATAATAATAATAGTAAGAAAGAAATGTCCAGATGCACATTATCTTTTAATTCACAGCCTGACCCATACATATCAGCTATGACAGGTATTTTAGAGGGCATGAATAAGATGATGGTGTAACTAGCACTATTACCGCTGAGTGTTCATTACCTCCAGACTGACGTCAAACCTCCATGATCAAGACACCTCCTAGTGCCACCTCCACCCCTGACACCACTTACACAGCACCTTCTGACACTGTCAGCATGACACACAGCACTATCACATGTAATGCTGAGACTAAATGTGGAAAAAAGTGATTTGTTAAAGGTCTTAACTTTCACCCATATCGTAGTTGAGGCTTAAACGTATGTCTGGGAAGAGTTCTGCAGCAATAGGCTTTGATTTGGCTTTATGCTGTTCTCAAATCAAGCTCTTTATCGACATTTTGATAAAGATACTTTGTACTTCATAATTTTGTTGCATAAAATGTAAATGTAACATATTATTCAATTGTTCTATTATTATTATTGTGTCATGCTAGTAACCTAGCAGTTTGGTGGCACATTAGATTAGACATTTGAATCCCTTTTAGAACAATACATTAATAATATTTTTTAAAACTACAGCAACATTAAATTATAATTCCAAACATATTTTCCCCCCCAGATGACTCCACCTGTCTCGAGCCACAGCTCCAGGCTAAGAGACATTCGCTGCATGGATGGCAGTTACCAAACGTTTGTCTCCACTCTGTCCCCAGGCTCAGATCTAACAGCAGCTGGAACAAACATACTTTATCAAATAAACGTCAAAGGATGTTTGCCGAAGCAGTCTGGCATTACCCACGATACTATTGCAACCAACGGCAACAAGAAGAGACGATAAATGAGTGGAACAATGTCTCCGGTCTGACAACATCCCCTCCCTTGGCTCATCCATTTGTTTTGTGGGTGTCCCTGTAAATTAGATGAAAGACAAAGGCTGCATAACATGCCGATGGCTATGTGCAAGCAGGGCCTACATAAGGTTCAGAACGAGGCTTTTGGAAGTAAAACTGATTAAACGACAACTAAAGACAGAGGGATACAGAGAAATGAAGACAGGAAGGAGAGTGAGACAGACAACTGTGAGAGTGAGGTCAAACCTGAGCCCTACTGTCATACTGAGGAAGAGAGGAGGAGACGAAGCACGAACCGAAGAGAGACTGCTCATATTCGGAGCTCTTGCTGTGAGTACTGCTGCTCACAGTCCGCACGATGCATATTAATCCAACACAGTCTCACTCCAACTAGTCACATTTTGACGCTTGGTCAAGACCCTATTGCATGGCTTTTGAAACGTCCTCCATTGTTTTCAGTTGTTGTGAAACACTTTTTTCTCCAAGCTGCTAGGCAATTGCCCCATAGCCCATTCCAGCTTTGTGAAGGTCTACAATTTTGTCTCTTGGGTCTTTTGATAGCTGTTTGGTCTTTCCCATGTTGGTACTTTGGCTGATTGTACTTCGGGGTGCACCGGTGTCTTTATGACAGCTAACGAGAGTGTAGCTGGACTATTTAAAAGCAAAGTAACAGGTCTGAGGGTCAGAAATCTGGCTGATAAAGTAATTCCCAGTAATTCCCAAATAAATTGTTAAAAAAAATCATACAATGTGATTTCCGGATATTTCTTTTTAGATTCTGTCTCTCACAGTGGAAATGCGCCTATGCTGAAAATTGTAGACCCCTCCATGAGTTCTAAGTAAGAGAACCTGCTAATTCACAGAGTGATCAAATACTTATTGACCTCACTGTACATATCTAATCTAATATATAACCTATTTTAAAACATTTTCAAATTTGTTGAAATTGCTGCCACTATTTTAAGTCTTTAGAGTCACATGATCTGTTACAAATCATTTTAGTATGCTGATTAGGTGCTTAAGAAATATTTCTTATTTTTATTAGCGCAGAAAACCATTAACCAGTCACATAAAACAAACAATACAGACCTAAACCTCATATAAAAATAAAATAAATTGTGGTTAGGCACTTTAAATATGTATCAGTCAATCTCTTCCTATGTAAACATCCCTGAGTAAGCTCCAGTATGGACTAGACTTTATGCTACAGGCAAAAGTCTGGTTACACAATACTATTTGAAGACATACTGACACAATTGGGGGATTTTTTTGTCAATAATGCTGTAAGCATCTATGCTTGACATGGAAAAGGTTGCACAGCACCTTATGTTACACCACCAAACTTTAGAAAACCTTTGATATCACCAAAAAAAAATTGTAGCAGCTGCCCAACCTGAGGTAATTTGGAGTCAGTGGGCAAAGTTGAAATCCACTGGATCAGAGAGAGTGAGAGACAGAGCTGGGCTGGAAAAAAATCTTGATTTAGAGATGGAAATGGTCAAATATTGATCACAGAAGCCCCACCAAACAAATAAATAATCAAGACTATCTCTGAATTAACAAAGTTAAAGGATAGAAAAAAAAAATTATGATCAATCATCTGTATAAGACATATTTTCCCTGCATCTCAGCTTTAAACTGCCATCTACTAAACACAGATTTCCCTCAGAACACAGCACACGTGTGCCGAGTCGTCTGACTGTTGGGTGCCAACCTGTGTGTCATGAGAGAGAGGAGAGTTTCAGTTGTCAGTTAGGAGCAGTATCTAGTGGCAGTAGTCCTTCACTGCAGCATCCTGCCTACACTGAGTCTTTCTAGTAATTGATTAACTAAAAGAAGAGCATTCCATATCCTAAACATTAGGGAAAAAAGTTGAAAAATGGTTATTTACACTAGTAGTATCTTAAGGATACAAATAACTACTCTCAGGTGCGAGATGTGCTACAATGTTGTCCCAATTAGGGGGTACTGTCCCAGTGACAAGCACCCTTAAAGATATTATTTTTGCATATATTTTCTGACAGTGAAGATAATAACCTCAGCATGGGCAGCTCAAAGGTGACTCGTTTTAATGCATCTAAATGTTTGGTCTTACATATTTCTTCTCGGTTTGATAATAGGAACAGGTCCTGCCTCTGTAAATTACACTGTGCATGTGAACGATGTCCTGTTGTTTATTAATCTGCGATCAGCTGTACTTTGAAAGCTTCACACTAAATACATGTGGGGCTTGTGTGCACAGCGGCAAACAGGAGATGCGAGGATATTGATTGAAGAGCCTGGTAATCTGTGAGTGAGACTCAATGTGGTGGGTTTCTCATGACATTGAAGCTGTCCTTGACAAGTCCACTAAATGGAAACAGATTGAAATTCCTGCTCCGCACACGAGTGGGCCCTTTAACACGGCGCTTATTGCCAGAGACCAAGGGACACCGTGTCCTGACGTTTATGTCTCACCCTACATTTATCACAAATGCAGTCTCTCTCCCCCTACCTCACCTCATGTTCACATGCCTATTACTCCTCCTCCTAGCGATAACCTGTTCTTAGGTTGAAACGAGTTGGAGTTATTGATGCAGTTTTGGCAAATAGAACTGATATAGTATAATCGTATCCGTTGGATTGTCTATCCTTCATCCTTTATGCTGCAGAAGATCGATCATGGTCTCTTATGTTCTCAGAGTTTGATGGAAGGTAGATAAGCATTCTGCAAGTACTGCCGCGAATGAAACCGCCACAATACAAAATTAAATGAACAAGCACTTGCAATGGCAGATGATATTTCCCATGAGCATCAGTTTAGTGATTGTCCTGATGAATGCGCGACTTGTGTTAACGATGTTCTTCAAGAAAGTTCAAGAGTATTTTGTTCATGGGATCCCATCATTTACAACACTAAGGTGAAATAAACAACCACTTACCCCAATCTTCATGACAAATCTCCCAGCATCCCCCCAATTTATCTTCACATCATGACGTCTCGTATGCGAGTTCCTTTATTACAGACAAAAGCAAATCCATCATGCCATTTAATCACCCCTCACGTGGATTACATGAAACATCTGTTAGATCCATGTTCATCATCTCTAGCTGCAAGGCTTGTATTCATTTGAATATATGATGAGGATAATTGTCATTAATGATCTCAGGTTTAGGATTCATGCATTTGTAATTAACATGTTTTTTCATTAAGTTCAGCGCAACAGTAACTCAGTTGGCAAGTATATCACGGTCTAATCTGCATAACTAATTAAGGTTACCAAAAGTGATTGTCTTTATCGTGTGGACGCTATTAAAGCAAAGTGTAAGAGGGACTGTTGTGCTCAATTTGCTGAGAAGCAAGACGCAGTCCGTGATTTTGTGTGTATGTGTGACTATGTACCCCATGCTGGGACACAAGAGAGCAAGGAACAGAAAGCAGTCGGTCCTGCTGAGATCACAACCTGACCTCTCATTCTCGCTGTCTCCATCAACCTTTCTCTTCCACTCTCAATTTTCTTGCCATATGGCTCAGTAAACTCAAGTAAAGAGAGAAAAATTGCAGGACCATCTACTCTCATTTTGGCATCTCATGATGCATCCATCCAACAAACGCACAACAAACTATTTGGAACAAACCCATATCTACCTGGCACGTCTACTTTAACTTCCTCTGATTTTTTTTGCCTTGTCAATGCAACGTGAGTTACTCACTGATACAGAAACCTCAAAGAGGATTCACACATGTCTCCAAAAAGGCATTGGCTGACAGGTCTCAGAGTGTTTTATTATGTGTTCTAAGGAATGTCTTGACGACCTCCAACTTTCACTGACTTTTCTGTGACAAATAACCCATTTAAATTCTCATCGTAACAAAAGATGAGATTATTGTTTATAAATTAACAAGGTAAAACGGATGAACTGTTTGCAATGAAATTAACAAGATTTTACATTTCATGCTGACTTTAACATCAGCTTTACAAATAGACCTCGGTTAAATAAATAAAAGCTAAGCTCTATCGACATGCAGTATGCTTTGAAGAACTACAGACAATGATTTTGAACCATTCCTTGGGTTATAAAAATGAAAATGCTTTACAGTAATGTACTTACAAATGAAATCCCAGCAGGCAAATGTGCACCCACAAATAAACATTTAAAAAAGGCAGCTATAACCCTGTTTTCAACTGTTCAACCATAAAACTTTTGAACAGAGAGGGTTGTGAGAGAATGCATCAACACAATCGCTCAACTCAAATCGTGACCATGTAAAAAAAAAGTAAACCTAGATGCTTTAGCTTGGGATTCTAGAAAGAGACATGGAAGGGACACAGAAGTAAAGCACCTGGGGATAAACTTCACCAGAATTTTGACAGTAATAGACAGCACTTCCACCTAGAAAAGCCTAATTAAAAGTCTATGAAAGACTACTTTACAGGAAGCATTTCTTAATTTGAAACTTTTAGGTTTGAAAGGTACTAAACTTGATAAACTGTTATTGTAAGTGCTGGTAAAAAAAATTGTTTTATTATATTCATTTACTCAAACAGAGGGACAAATCGAAATACTTTTCATGCAATCACTAGCACGACAAAGATCATCAAGAGATCTAAGGTTGCACTTAACCAAAAACAATACTCCCCCTAAGGCCCTCAAGATGCAAGAAAACAAGACATAAACAAGTACCTTGTTTAACACACCTAAAACAAGCTTAGCTCTCTCCATCATGACAGTTAATTTACAAAATTGTCAACGTAATACATAAATAGAGAAGACTCATCGTAGACTGTCGAGTGTGATTCAATCATGGAAGTGTAGCGTGGAGTTCAGCATGGCATTAATCTCTCGCAGTCTTGTATTTTCTTCATTAGATAATCTTTGTGCCTGCCTCTCTTTTATAAATCATTACATTAGCCAATAATAGGACTGGCCTGGCTCCCCGCTGGAGAGCGCAGCCCGTTAGGCGAGTGGATAATGAGTGTTTTTACATGGGGCTGGGTGGACATGTTTTAGGGGAAGCCTCATTTTAGTCTCGGCATGACACAGCGTGTGCAGACAGTACCGCGAGGGCTTCAAACGGTACGTCTTTCAAGGGAGCTCCAAATTTGTCAGGCGCTTAAACGAGCAGGAGACAAACAAAGTGGAGAGAAGCAGAGCATGAGGTCGGTTGATGTGACTTTCACAGTGAGAGTTGTGCCATGGGTCTGTTGTACCGTATTATTATTTCAGCAATTGGGTTGCGTTGAGCTCGCAAACAATTTAGTTTTCTGACTTGACTTCACAACTGACCACAGGAAGCAAAACCAGACGGAAGATTAAAAAGGAGACTGCGACATGCAGCACGGCAAGGGATGTAGAATACAAACCCTTTTTAGTGTTTGCTTGAGTTAAATGTGGACAGTCATTTGCAGTATTTTACACTAGAAGGCCGACAGCACACGGAGGGAATGAGCATGGTAAATCTTCACGGAGACGAGCGACGGCGGGCAGGAGACTTGGTCGCCATAGCGACAGCAAGTCTGTTTGCATGAGAGGAAGATCATGGCAGGCATTTAGAAAGAAGGCGGCCAGTGTGTACACCTTGCTCCTGTTATGATACGAAATATTTTAGGACATTAAGAAAATACTAATACTAAGGTGACATATCATGAAAATCAGGTCCCTGGGGCATCAACCAACCCAGAAAACTTAAGCAAGAACAACCCTTGACTTTTTTGGCAGGCCTTTCTCTGCGAGCTGGTGAAAAAATAATCTGCAAGTTTGCACCATTGTGTTTTCGCAAGCGACAACCGTGTACCAAAGTTTGAGCACAGCCTGCTAAATGTTCTGCACTGATGAGCACAGAACACAGGCTCAGCGGAGAAAAGAGAGCAGTGCTACCACACAGATCTAATGTAAACATGCCATTTCTTTCCCAGGCGTTTACCTGCATAGATAACCAACCTTTAATGTAACATGTTTTAAAACTTGTGTGTATTAAATAGTTTAAGCGCAATAAGACACGAAAGAGAATGGGGTTTGTTTTTAAATAAAAGAGATGTGACAGTCGCTTTCTGTGCATGTGCTTAGAAAACCATAGAATATTATTTAAAATGCATGATTTCAGCACAATAGACTGGATAATCAAAACCAAACACTTGGTTTTGAGGTATGAGCTGTAAAGGCACAGCCCTATTCTAGAAAAGGTGACGGGGAACTGCAGCTCATTTACATTTAAAGAGACATACACAAAAACTTCTGCTTCCACTCAAAATAGACAATTTTAAAATGAAATAATAGATTTTCTATAGGGTACTCAGACACGTTCTGGGGACACCTGAAACTTATCTTACATATTGTAAAAAGGGCATGATAGGTCTCCTTTAATAAAAATATGACAATACTGTCATACTTTCAATGGAAGAAGCAGAATTTTTAAGAATGTCAATGTCATAAAACGGTCAAAAAACCCATACAGCTTTCTGTCATTGACAGACATAATGTCAGACGGACAGATACACTGATATTACAATATTTATGTGCAAAACTATACTGCATTAAAACAAAATCCGTCAAGATTGAAGATTAAAAATAGAGATATATTTCACTCTCCCCATCACAAGGTGTTCAAACTCAATCTGAGTGCCCATGTGGACTCAGTGGAGCCTAGTGGGGGGGGATTCACCACTGTAATAAAAGACAGTGGGATCTGTTCAATATAAGGGCAAAAGCAATAACTAGTTCACACTAGAGGGAAACTACGGCTCCTTCAATCACATGCACCCACACACACGTTTTTCTCTGACTCATGTTTCTGATTACAGTTAAAGAAAGAGTTTGCACATTGCATTTCCTGTACTACTTTTCTAAATCTCCAGCGCCACAGCAAAATAAATTATATTTTACCAGAGTTGTGCTCTTCTGAATCGAATATGATGAGATAAACACGTCTGAGTTTAAAAACATCATGCAGTGCTACCAGTACAGTCCATTTCACAAACAATTGAGCAATTTCTTTTAATAATTCAGTCAAAATTTTTATTTACGCTCAATCTTGACTAAGATACCCCTCATTTTTACATCTGCATGTCTGTATTTTGTCAAGTATGTATTCCTGCTTGAGGTCAGGGATTGTGACACTTGAAAAAAATTACCCATAAAATATAATTACCGTTCTCTAAAGATCATTAAATTAAACCGTGCTATAAAACCCCTTGCTACTGTAACATGCCGGTTATAACATGCATTGATGCATCCTGTGATACTGTAATTTTCCCGTAATGGCACATGAGCGGCGAGTAAACTGTAGCACAGCAGAAATTTTTCTTGCTCTCTTCTTTCCTCCATTATTAGATTCATAAAACATTCAAAATGTCCTCCAGTCCACCTTTGTGGCAGAGTCTGCCCTTTAGTAATAATTAATCCCCCCTGACTCCGACACACTCACCTTCAAGCATTGGTGTGGGAGTAGGGGGCGTCAGCGGGGGGCTAGAGCAAACAGCTAGGGCGTCTATATGGGCATGGGTTTATCTGTAGTAATGTTTGACATGTGACGTGTAGAGTGCTTAAGTCAGTGACTCTGTGAAGGATGTCATCTTGTAGCAGTAATACCAGGACCTGAAAACCTTCTAACAATGATAAAAAAAACAAAAAAACAATTCCCCTTTCAACAATCCCCCACCCCAATTTGCCTAAGCACTTCTGAGATCTTGAGAGCAGACTGTGAGCAATATTTGTACATTTAATAAATGAGGGTGTGGTGACATGGCATTAAAGGGAAATTCTGCCTGGTGATTTGTGGATTTTCCCTCCATTTCTGGGTGGTGACACCTGAAAGACAAATTGATGACTCATAGACTTGTTTTTACCCAAATTAAATGCTGATGCTTATTAGCTGTGACTTCTGTGAAGCATTCAATTATTCTTAATTGTCACTAGAGCGTATTCATGCTGAATTGTTGTGGCTAAAATTGAAGTGAGACAAGCCATGCAGAAAGAGAATTTATTAAGCCCTTCTTAAATTGCTGCCTGTCATTGGGTTTAACATTCTTCAATAACATTCTTCACGAATTCATCTTGTTAGATTTTGCTAATGGAAGTGACCTAATTTTACATACAGTGTGGTAGGCTTGCCGTGGTGAGGAAATTTTCTCACCGGTTAATCGCCATTAAACATCACCGGTAATACCGGTTTCACCTTGATGAAGGCGTCGTTTGAGTTTTGCGTGTTTTCCTCCTTTCCTTCGGTTTTAACTAGCCTGAAAGCACCGCACGCGCTGTACTTTCTCTCTTACACCTGCGCCAATTCGGCAACATGCAGTTGTTTGCTTTTAGTTAGTTTTAGTTAGTTTTCCAATTTGTGTACAACAAACTTAGTGTTGTAGGAGCAATTATTTCTAACTGTTACTTAGTATAATAATTAAATAGAAGGCTAGTATTCCAACACCATTAATTTATCATTCATTCATTGATGTTTACTTATTTATTTTTGGCTGATGACTAATACGTCCAGCTCAAAACAACGCATATTCATAAAAAAATTAATAAATCTAAATAAATCAATTCAATAAGTATCTGGATTACTTCCATCTTATGTTTGTGGCCAAGCTACAGGCAATGCCTCGAGGAGGATTTCTGTAAAGCCAAAATGCGTTACCTCTCAGTTTTGATCAAGTCAGTATTGATCATGTAATCCTAGTATTATCAGTGTAGGTCCACAGCGATCAAGAAGGTCTGTGTTGCTTGACCAAGAAAAAAAAAAGTAAACAAAACTGGGCTGAACATTTTATGTGCTAGTTTAGAGAAATTATTTCAATATTATGTCAATTCAATATCATTTTAGAAAAAAGTACACACTTAATATATTAACAAAAATCTATAGAATTAATGTATGACATTAGGCAGCACGGTACGAGCATAAAGTTGTTCTCAAAGGATGTGTTGTGTTCAAAAGACACAATCTAATGTCTGCGAGTTATTTTCATTTGGGGCTTTTCTCTTTGTGATTAAGTCACTTAAATAATAAGCATACAATGTAATTCATTTGACGACACTTTTTAATCAGTTGACAGCCCTCTTAAAATATATGAAGAGTTCAGATGCAAAAGCCTCTAATTGCCATGTGAAATGTTCTTCTAAAATGAGGCTCCTATATGCATTTCACAAGTGCATAGAAAAAAAGCCTGTACATTTTATAATTAATGAACCTAAATATAGAAACCTGATAATTTTTTTTCTTTTAGATTAATATATGCATTAAATGTCTATGCAGACTGGGAAAGGTGCCACTGTCTATGCATTGTAGTCATTCAGGGCTTAAGGTGAGGCATCACCACGTGATTGCCCCCTTGTGCACTGATTAAAAAGAAGAGCATTACATCACTTCCGCTAACTATGTGCATATGTATCCTCCATGGTAACACAGGCGTTGCAAACACTATGGAACGAGATCTGCTCACCACCATCTGTGTGTGTATGTGTGCATGTGCCAAGGCTGTGTTATGGAGTCAGAAGGCTGGCTACATTCTCTAAGGACCTCTCCTCCGTTGCTTAGCAATATGTGGAACAGTGAGCAGCCCCAATAAGGCAACTGCATCTACTGTATTTCCCTAGCATTAATGTGAAGAGATAAAACAGAACTTATCATTCACAAGATAAATAATATATATATATATGAATGAATGAATGACATGTTTTCTATATTTTGCAATTGAAACATCAGATTTTAGGCTAATTTTAGGAATATACAAGTTGATTTACATTAGTGGTGGACAAGGCATGTAACATTCATGAATAAACACTGCACTTTGTCAAACATAATGTTTCATGGCTCTCCTGCTGACCTTGAGAGTGCCCCTGTTCTCTGATACATCAAACAATATTTATTCACCCGCATTTCCCACAAGTCCTTGCTCCTTGTGATATGTGTGACCCCTGCTGCTTGCCTGTACAAACACAGGCTTGTTATTCTGTTATCCATCTCAGTCACTGGGTGAAGAATTACTTCCTTACTGTTGGTGTGAGTCCCAAAAAGATACTGCTAGGTTTTAATACTCAGTCCAATGGATATAAATGGAGACCATCTAATGGATATAAATTGTAACATCTCCTTATGACTTGGACTGTTTAATCTTGTCACTGGAAGTTCGATTGCATACAAAAAGATGAAATCATCAATTTTCCATGTTTGGAATATATTACCGGGTTTGAATCTGTCCCATGTACTCAACCGACAGTGAGCGTCATTTAGATAGTGCCTGTGCCTGCCGTTGTGTAACGCGACGAAAACATAGCGCTCCATTATTGCACACATTTATCATGGCTGCCCCAGACTCTTCACGGAGCACGTCAGTGATCCGTACACTTCCCTCGCCCAGGTATCTGCAGCGAGCCAGCCAGCTGTCCAAGGTCAAATCATAATAGAGCTGCTATTTTTATCTTCTGTCTGCTATTACTCCTAACAACAGCGTGTTGGCCTCTGCGGATGCGCACATATATGTACACACACGCTCGCATTTATTTCTTCACCTTCAATCAAGGGAACTGTGTAGGCGAATGACAAAAAAAAAAAAAAATCTTTCAGGTGACTGATCCTAATCTCACAGGCTGACATTAAAGACTTCCAGAGATAGCCTGCTGAGTGTAAGCGACAGTAGAAGGGATGGTTAACTCCACCTTTCGGCAGTACCAGGCTTGTATCTCACCTCATTAATGGATATTTAACAAGGCTGATAATGCACGACGTTGCCCTTGGCAACTGCAGGGGGCGTGACATATTTGGGCCAACATCTGCCATCCCATATTGCCCTGAAAGGTAAAAAAAATGCTGTGATTTTTAGGAAACCTCTGGTGGGGCGATATTACATCTAAGACCCTCGGCAAAATAGAACCTCAAACTAACAGTTTCTCTCAGGTAAAGTATATTATCAATGTGACGAGACTTAAAGTAATAATTAAATTACTTTAATGCATATCAATTTATGCACTATTGCACAATACAAGTCATCAGTCACAAGGAATTTGCACAACAAAAAAATAAATATTCTAATAAGATGGGTCACACATAACTTTTGCCTCAATAAACTCTTGATTTGCTGCTCATTAAAAGTTAGAGGTAGTTGTTAAGTTTATGTATTGGGCAGGATAAGGGATGTAGAATATGATCATGCAGAATACGAACTTTATAATAAACAGCCAACATATTAATAAAGGACATGCTAATAACAAACTTGACAGTGAGAACTGGTCCTTATACTAAAGTGTTACCAATAAGAATATGCTATTATAATAAAACATAAATATAATAAATGCTAATATAATAACAAATTGTTGTAAAATCAACAAGTGTAAACTTTTTTCAGATTTTGTGTGCAGACTGGCCGATGACTTAATTGTTTTAAATCAATGCACCAGCGAAACCTGAATAATTGTAGTACAGAACATGTTGATAGTAAAATGTAAATAAAGAAGTGTTGGTACCACAGCTTACACACGTGCACTACCTGCATCTGAAGTGGCGGTCTATTTTGAGGAGGTTTCGAAGCTATTTCTCTGGTATCACTTAGCAACTGTTTTACCGCAGCTCCTCAAGCACTAATGTATTCCAGAGGAGGATCTGCACAACTGAATTGGATAAGCCCGAGGCTATAGTCGAGCAATCCCTGCTCCTCGCTCTCACTAGGCGTGCATAGCAACGGCTGATCTGCCCAACAGAGATATGAGGTAATGACAGGCGCATTTGTTGATGTGGGCAGGAGCTAGCCACAATGGATCAAATTCTTCATAAAATAATGTCTATAAGAGATTTCAGTTTAACATGCGATCTATCCTCAATCCAGTAATTGCAAACATAAGTAGAGATTGAGTTGAGAAGCAAAGTGAAGTGCGGTTTGATAACAATCTTGAGGGACGACGCAAAGCAAACCTACTTTTTTCTTTGGCTGCCACTCTAGAATGAAAGAGACAGCATCTGTCTCCAAATATACACTGGTGGTCGTGATTCCCAGAGCAGGACAAATAATGGTTTCTAGGGAAGAAAGAAGCTCTTTACTGTGGGAATTATCTGCCATTCTGAAATAATTTCTTCTACTGGAAGAATTCTCTACTATCCACAACCACAGATAAACCCATCACACATGAAAGGTACAGGGAGAAAAGACGAAGAGAGTGTTTATCAGATACGGAGAACTGTAGTGGGATTAGTTTCCCTGGGATGAATATAGCATCTCAGCTTCCATCTCTCCTCCCTTCCAACCTCAGCCGTCCACCCGCACACACACTCCCACACACAAACCTACACGTAAGAAAACACATCTCCAATCTCCAGCTACAAACGTGTGAATCATTTCCCCCTACTTGGATAAGCACATCTCAGCTAAGCGTGGCAGTAGATGATGGGTTTCTCACAGGAACCATCCAACCAGTAAACTACCACCTTCCCCAGCTGGCCAGAAAGAGGAAGGAAACGGTGCCAAAAGCAGGGTTGGCGTGAAAACAAACGCCACGCTGTAGGGGCGGGCATTTATGATGGCACGCTCTACTCTGACCCAGCATAGGTCTCTTTCAGAATCGCATCCAATACGAAAACAAACCAGCTGCAGCTGAACACCTGCAACTTCAGAGAGGGAAATACGAGTGCCTACCTGTGTGTAGCGTGCTGTTATCTCCTGCTTCAGCTGGGAGGAAGTGAAGTACAGATCATATGCAAGAGAGAGAGGGAGTCACAGAGAGATGGAGAGGAGGAGTCTTGTCTGGTAGAAGTGGAGAGAGCAGGGAGAGAGAGAGTGAGAGAGCTGCTGTTGTCGCTATTCTTTGCTGAGCCTGCAGGGAGTAGTGTGCATGGTAATGTGCTATCCCTGTTAAAAACCAGATCGTGCATGCATCCAGTCCTGAATTAGAGAGAGGGAGGGAGAGAGAGAGAAAGGGACTCTTGGCTGTTTAACCATGCGCTGTCACGAGGCACTTCCTTCGGAATCCCTCCAGTGAGAGTGGCACAGCATTACCAAGTCCTTGGCTGCGATTGGCTACCGTGGACGATGATGCAGTCAGCAGGCGATGGTTCTGGCAGCAGTCAACTAAGATGACCCTCTCAGCTAGTATTAGCATCCTCACACATCCTAAGCAAAGGGTGGAGGCAGGGCAAGGACGAACAAGGACATTTGCGAAACCCTCCTGGGAGTGTGTTCATGCACTTCAGGAGGTTGGAAGCTGGATGGTGTACGTGGCACGGCGCCTTGTAGACTTTTGTGAACAGGTGAAATCTCAGAAGAACGTCTAGGTGTAGAGGTTGTGATTTCCCCAGAGAGAGCTCCATCAATAGCAAGGGTGGCTCTCTGTCAGGGAAGGGCAGGTGCTAATTAATGGGATAAATTCTAGGCAACGTGACCTCCCTTCTTGAAGGAGGATGCTTGTAGAGTGGCTATTATTCTGTCCGATGTTCATTAATTTCGAAATGGCCTGAATCTGGACTACGGATATAGCTAATAACGGTTCCCCACTGGTCGCCTGATGTCTCTTATGTGGACCACACTGTTGCGGTCTTCAAAGCTCAATCATTTCACAGTGAAATGCCTCCACTTCAAAAGGCCAGCTTGTTGCATAAGAACAAAGATATAAAAAGTAAGAAGGGTAAATGACTCATCTCTTTTTGCGGAAAATTACATGTCAGACTGTTTGTGCTTGCAAGGGGTGGTTGTGAAATGCAAAATCTTAAAATGCTGCAATTAAAACATATCTGTAATAAAAGACATACAAATTGTTGAAGTTTTAGAAAGTATGGTGGCCTTGTTTGAAAATAAATGACTGTTTCATTTGATGAGCTCTTTAATGAAGTAATTAGTTAATTATAGTTGAATGATAAAAAAAAGCTAAATAGAGCATATTGCATCTTCGTAGACACTACAAAAAAAAAAAAAAAAAACAACTTAAAAATGTAATTAATGCATTGATTTAGAGGTGCATTTGATATTTGTACCAGGGATGTTAATTTTAATCATTTAACCGTTAACTGACCGATATGAATTTTGACCGATTAATACAATCAGTTAAATGGTTTAAAAGGTCATTTTATTTATTTATTTCAGTATTTCGTCAGTTGTCGGTTACGAGAAATAACCGAAATTAGCATCCCTAATTTGTACTGCATCCATTAATGTGCAAAAATCTGTTATTGTTGTTAAGTGCCATTGATTCAATGTCGGCTCATAACGGCCTGATGGACGGCTTTTCTAAACAGCGTTCAGTCAAACAACTGGTCATGAATAATGCAATTCGCAGATCAGCCTAACTCAATGCTGACATTCACCATTGCCATGATGCCTTTTCCTAATGATCATTCCCTTTACATGATGTCCAAAAAATAACACCAAGTCTTCATTTGTATCTGCCATTTCACTCCAATGCAATTCCCTGCTTCATTTCCTTCCTTCTACAAATCGAAACTAAAAATTAATGGCTGTAAAGTGACATGACACATGTTGATCATTTATGTGTCACCGTGGAAACCCTCCTGAATTTAACCCTATTTCAATGACAGAGAGTGGTCAGGATGGGAGAGTGTTAATTGCATAGATTCTTTAGGGACTTAATGGCAACCTTGTAACCCCATATGAACAACTGAATGGTGAATGTTTTTCTTTGTCTGCACTTTGCTGTGACTGCACCTGCCGCAGTCTCTTGAGAGATGCCTCCGTGTTTGCTGTTCTGCAAATGGCCTCATCAAAGAGTGATCAGCAAAGGACAAAGTCATTGCATACTGACTCTTACCTTGAGATATCACGCACACATCTAGAGCTGCAAAACAAACACTAATTTCATCTCTCTTTTTTTTTTTCATAAAAACAAAAAACAAAAAAAAAAACACATGTGCATTTCATACCCAAACACTATGCTTCTTTGGAGCAATAGAAATGGAAGATCATGCATTATTGATGCAGTTTGTAGGTAATTTAATGTGCACTTAAGCTGACTGGAATATTAATTACAGTCATCATGGTTTATTTTGAATTGGTATGCAGTGTGATGCAGGTGGCTGTGACTGCGCTTGTACACACTGCAGCAATGTCAGCAATAACTTTTAGTTTCTGATCTCTTAGATGCATTTCAACAAATTATGTGCGCACCTTTTCATTAAAAGTGAACAGGATTTGGTGCTGTGAGTTACCACTAAGTCTAAGCAGATTTCCCAATTAAATCCAATTATGATTCACAAGCTCCCAATTTGACTTCAACGTGCTTGTATTGGATTCAATTCAGATTACTTTGGGTACATTTTAATTATAACAGCAATTTACTAACATATGGCTGGTCTTGCTTGCAAGTTATTGTGAAAGGAAAAATCCAACAATTGATCATGACTTATCTACAATATATAATGGTACAAAAGGTCATCTTCTGTTTCTGAATTATATCTGGATCATAAGAGCAATCTGCTCATGGATCAGACTAAACTGGTCATGTTGTACTGTCTGTTTTGTCTTTGCTTGCAGTCTGTGACCCAAACAGAAATTTCACATTTTCATCAATCTTAACATTGGACAATTAATATTTTTACTCAGAATTCATATTTTTCCTAATTGTCTTGAAATTGTTATGCCTACTTTAGCCAAGTATGACAAAACAAAAGGACAACATTCATCAATCATGCACCAGATTGACCGTGAAGTAAAATATGTTCCTGGATCCCTGCTGGAGTTAGAACAACATGCTCATCAACCAATCAAAGTTAGGGCTATACTAGCATAATTAAGGGGAATTTCATCAAATCTAACCCTCAAATCTGACTAGCTATTAAGACATTAAGAAATCATTAACTTTTCCATATTCTAAGGTTGTACTGTAAGGTGTATAGACAGTAACTGCAGATGAGTGCACATAACAGAGGTGAAAGAAGAACAAGAGATGTCTTTGATTCCATTGAGGACAGACGGTTTCTCAGCAGCAGCCGATTGGCTTTGTTTCAGCAGGCTGGCTGCTTTACACTTCGAACAGCAGGGACACCAGCTGTACCCTCCCCAGTGTCCTTCAGAAATAGCCCTCACCCAGCAGAAGCTTGGCCTCTACCCAGCCTTCCCAGCAAACCAAGGCCTAATGTTGGCCTAGTGTTAGCAGTACCAAGACCTGGGCGTTCTCCCTGTGGACTTAGAAGATTTGTATCAAGCGTTGACCCGTTGCTGGCTTCATTAGCCTGGCCTCGCCCCCAGAATTCCCATCAATCGCTGGCCCAACATTGGTCAAATGTCAGTCTCAATGACACGGATGGCTGTCATACAACAATTCACTGACATCACAATGAAAAATGTCATGTTCATGTGCTCTCTGTAATCCTACACCGTGACTATAGAAATCAAAGTGACGTTATTAATTATGCAGTGGCAAAAAAATAATTGAAAACCAATGAAAGATTAACAGAGAGACTTTGACCATCTGCAGAGCTAGATTGTGCCTCAGCCTGCTAGGGAGTTAAAAGTGCACAGGACTGTTTGTTTCCTAGACTCATAAAACCTTTGAGCAGTCTCCAGCTGAATGTTGTCTGTCTGGCAGTCATTATAGAGATGTTGAAGAAGGGAACCCTGCTACTCCCTTATCTCTTCAAAACTGCCCACAGTGGTTTGATAAAGCTCAGGTGACTTATCTGGCCAGGGCAGAGGTTGAAGTTCATCTTGGTGCCACTGATTAAAATGTTAACATTTGCAGTTCTTTTATGGATGTTGGCTTTGTGAAGCTCTCTGTAGTCAGTTTCTTACTTTGGAAAAAGGTTGCTCAAAGTGAATATTGAGGTTTGCTGGCACATCGCTGCAGTAGTTGTGTTGTCTGGACACAATTCTTTTTAGTGCTCAACAGTCCTTATTATCTGCTTTCAATTTTCACCCACTATCCTTCTTCACTAAAGCCATGCTTTGTGTACAGAGTCATAATTTATATCAACCCCTATAAAAACAGGTGATTTTATCATTGAGATTATTTTATCCAACTCCTCAATGGCATGTGTGTTTATGGTTTGAGTAAAGTTTGGGCCCAGGTTTTACATACACTCTCGGTTCGTAAATGAGATCCAGTGTGAGAGGAATCAGGATCTACTGTACAGTAGGCTAATAGAAGATAAAAGCACACATCTCAAACACAAACTAACTGTCAAAATAACTTTTAAGATTCTAAAAAGTTTTACGCAAGTAATTCCACAAGGCGAGACCTTAAGTTCATTCCTATAACCAGGCTAACACCTCTGTAATGTGTCCAATCAGTCATTCGCTACCGAGAATGTAATGATACGCTTCTCCCTGTCTGCATAAGAGTGAGTCATGCGGGGAGGCCCCTCCTCGCCCCTGGGGCCCATGTGCATCTCTCATTCGCCGGTTTACAGATCACTGGCGTTTCTCACCAGAGGCTTGGCCACACGCCTGTCAGTGCCTGATGGATAGCGTGACACCCAGCCGCTACCCTGTCATCTTTGCCACTGAATGGGTAAGAGAGAGACAAGACAGCAGGATGGAAGAATCTGCATTTTAAAGGAACAATTCGCCTAAAAATGAAGACTCTGTCATCCTTTACTCACCTTGTTGTCATTTCAAATTTAAATGATGTTCTCTATTACTTGAAAACAAGACAAATTTGGGATAATATGTTGGCAATATTTTCCATTTGTGAATAAGGACCGAGGCTGTCAAGCTCCAAAATGACAGAAAAAAAAAAATTTAATTTAATTTTTTGGCAAACTATTCCTTTAAGGGTAAGAGATAAATAGGAAAACATAATGAGAAAGAGCTAGTGAGGCAATCGAGAGCGAGAAGGAGAGACCCTTGTACTGTGACTTCAATGTGGCTGATTCGTTCTGCGGGCTAAGTTAGATTGCAGAGAGCGTGTGGGCGTCCATCAGTTTGCCTGCCTGTCAGAGCCCGGTGACAAGGCCAGGGCTGGCTGAACAACACGAGGAAAGGAAAGACAAGCAAAGGAGAAACATGCTTTTATGAATCTTCATGGAAATGAGCCTTTGGAAGGGGGGGGCGGCCTCCCTGTCACAGTATGAGCCTCATGGTTAACATGCAGCTGATCACAAAGTCCAGCCAATGAAAATCAAGACAGCGGTGGCAACAGAACCATCTTCATGCATCTTGTATGAACCAGCAGCACATGAAACCAACAATCGTAAATTCACCGTATCTGTAATTACACGTGCGATGCATTTCAGACTCTCTTTCTGGAAAACCCTGTGATGTCAGTGATCTTTGTATGACTGCGCTTGAAATATAATAACTGTTCCAGTAATCTGACGACTAATTCTAGCGTTTGGAGAGAGAAGCTTTTTCATTTTAGCATCTGTCCAATTTCTGTCTGCGACATACTGTAGATGATCATGATTTTCAACTTCACAGACTTACTATTAAATGGCGCGTAAGCCTGTGAGTAATCGTGTCAGCTCCTTCAGAACTTGTGAAGTGATTGACTAGAACTCTTTGACAGCACCCGTCTGAGCTTACTAGCCTTGTATATGCTCCAACAGTTAATCTTACAGCTTTGTTCACTCTTATCATTTATATAGATCTTTTTTTCTTCTTAAACTTTTCTTCTTAAACTGGCAAATTACTGCAGCGACATCTGGTACTGTAGAGTTATTCTGATGCAACTTCATATAACAAATGGAAAAAAGCACTTAAAACACTTCAATTTAGAAGTCAAAAAACATAAAATTGGTTTTAAGCAAACGTGTTTCTTTTATCTCCCAGCAAATAAGAAAGCTGGAATAAATCAGATGGTATACCATCTACTAAGGATGTGCATCTCCATTACACATGCTGATGCTATATGCATAGCCAACAGTATGATACATTAAAGATACATATAGCATGCATGTAAGAAGCTACTGATGCGATGTGATACAATTTACCCATGTTACAATGAAGTGTGATCCAATTTCAATTCGATTCAACCCAATGCAATATGATGCAATGAAAAAAAACGCTATGTAATACAGTATGGTACTTTTTTATTACTTTGGTACAGATAGACAGCCAATCTAAATTCTATTGGCTCTCAGGACAAGCCTCCACATAATAAAAGTATAGCGTGTTTGCTACTAATTATATATAAATCTGTTTTGCAGATGTAAATGTGTTAGAAATAATGCATTGCAATACACATGCCAACTTGTAGCAGATACACATTTTCTTAAATTTACGCAATTGCACCTTTCACTTTTATGCCGACGCAAATCAATTAATCTTACTATCCCTACTATCTACCAATCACACGACAATAAGGAGAAAGCTATAAAACAAACTAGTGAGTAGATTAATTCAGCATGATGGGAACAACCTATGTGGTCTCATTTAGCCACGGCATTTTTCAAGACATGGACATGAAAATATATATGTAAAACCTTAAAATCAAGTAAAAAATAATTCAAGTATAACTGATGTTTCTTCTATGATTTAGAATAAAACATAATACATTGAGCCTGTGTTAACCACAGACCTTATTTCAGGCATTTACAGTAACTAAACACACACACACACACACACACACACAAACTGACTTTAAGATGATGGCAAGAGAACATGCAAAGACATTTCTAGTATTTTGGGCTCATTGCTGGAGCTCTCTCTTTAATTTAGCCTTTTTCTTTTGTATTCTTTTAGCCCTGATAAAAGCCCACATGCCGAAATGCATTAACAAATACAAGGCAGCCTCAAGTCCAATCTTTTGATTCTTTGATTTCTCGATTCTACAAGTGTTGATGGTTCTGTGCGCAATAAGCACTTTACAGCATCTCAACAATGGGTCCCATATTTCACACATGACATCTAAATGGAAACATGCTGTTAAATTTAACCTGTACCTGTGAAAGCCTGTGAAATTTAAATAAGTTTTGCTTCAGGATGCTATTGGACATCAACACAATTCTATAAATATTAAATCATACAAAGTACACAAAAATCGCAAAATCAAATTATCATCATGTACTCCAGGGGTCCAACAACACGTTACGTTATTAATGACAGCATGAGCAGGACAACTGATAATTGCGGTTTCTAAACGTTTCTTGAATTTTGATGGTTTCATGCTGCTTGCAGCCAAAGATTCACAGCACAAAACACACTTAGGGCCAGTTTTACTAACAGCTTGAACCTGCGCAAACATTAACATGATACGGTCAGGTTTTACTATAGATGTGCACTGATGAATTAGTGTTGAAAAGGTGTGGACTTACTGAATATGCCTTTTTAGCAGTTTCTCTTTCAGATGTAAAATTAGTGTTTTATTAACTGCCATTTGCACCACTATTTAACCCAAAAGAGCATGTTTTCAACTATTTTGTGCTTGAAATGGCTGCAATTATTGTTGCTAGTAGACTCCGCAGAGAACAGAGAGCGTGTGGTAGAAGAGAGAGGTTTTTTTTCTACACATATTCATTTATTTGGAATGCCAGAAAAACACTTTATTCAACGATATCGTTTGCCAAGCCACGCCATTCTTTATTTGCTTCAGCTAATAAAAGATGACTTGGAGCCCTAAGAGTCACGAAAATACCAGGTCTATCAAAACTTCTAGCAAACTTCTTTTCAATGTACTGTACTGTGGCTTTACATGCAACTGCACTCATTTGCTCTGCACTTGGTATATTTCATTGAATGATATGCAAATCAGATTTTGCTTCTTAATGTTTGTGTACTGTTACAGTAGTACATGACCCGCAGAAATTTCCCCTCCCACTGGCACTGTTTTGGAATTGCGCTCTCATGCTAATAGTGGAGTGTTTATCCTCATTGCCAATGAATCTGTGTTTAAAATAATCTGAGTTATATGTTTCGTTTATGGAGTGTCAGATAACATGTCTATATTGGCATCAGTCTAATTTTTATCAAGTGACAGAGTCTGATTTCTTAACTGTACCACCTTTCTGAAAGATGTGATGAAAGAGAAGTACATTTTATTATGGTATTGACACCACCCATCAGCTGAGAAACATTAATAAACCCACATAGCAAAATAGTTTGACTGTTTTTTTTTCTTTCTTTCTTTCTTTTTTGCTCACAGCCAACTATGTACATGCTATTTTCAAAAGACATACGGATCAAGGCCGGCATATTCTGTCATGCAAAATGCTGTGCATAACTGAGCAGCCAGTAAGTTCTTATTCCTCACACACGGATGAGTCACCTCAACACGTGACTCTCACAGAATGAGACCTATTCCGTGCATTTGATTACCTGAGCTACTGGAACAGTTCTCAACATGACAGCCACTATTCGCAGGGATCAATCGGAGAAAATGAGCCGTTCTGATAGCATTTATAAGGATCTAGATAAGATCTAGTTTCCTCAAACACTTAAGTGTTATGAATTGATACTCTGCATGTGTCTAAATCATACACAAAGATAAACACAAGCCTCTGCTGATGTCTTTAAGGGATGCAGAGCCTCGTCTTAGGTCACAGTCATCCATTACCTCATCGATCTGTTGACACATTCACTGCGTTTGAATGTGATTGTTTAAATTAAAGCTCCAAGATGCCCAGATGATGCAGTGGTTTATCTTAAATGTTACTGCTTTGGTTAAGAGATAATCAAAGGTAATTACTGTGCACTTTACAGAAGTGTTGGTATAAGATGATTGTGTGATGCTAATTCTAACTCTCATGGAGCAATAATGTTGTCCCATACTGACACTGGTTATTCAGTTCAGAACAACCATGCTAACGAGTTTGGATCGCACAGGCAGATACCAATTAATCAACTTTTCTTTTTTTTAACTGGATACGGAATGAAAACTAAAATAGTGCTTCAAAAAACAGCACTGAACCATACTTTGTAAAATGAATAAAATATGAATATTAATGATTATTAAGGTTGTGATGATACACGTACCATGTATCAAATGGATTTTCCAATTCAAAATGACCATCCTTATCCCCTTGTTAGTGGAGAATTTGGAGTGTGCAGAGCACATGCTTGTCATTGTTTAGTCGTTTGGAATGCACTTGGCAAAGAGAGCATTATCTTCAGCTGTTCTCGTGATAACGCAGCACGTAGTACGTCAGCAGATTCACTGAGGAAACCGGCATAGTGCTCACAGTGAAAATATAATTTATTGCTCTGCATGCATTTGCATACAAAATATTATTTTTTTACGACTTTTATGTAAAATCCTGGCTTTGCGCCTGCTTACAGGATTCAAAAATAAACAACAAGATGCACTTACTTGCTTAAGTAACCAAACAATATATAAATGACTTGAGAGTTGTCTTACTTTTATCATGACAAACTGAACAAAAGATGTGTTTTGAAGTCAAATCTGAAATCTATCATTTTTAATAACTACTATTCTAAACACTCAGGAAAACCATGGAATTCAATAGAGTGTCCCAACTTTTTTACATGAGTGCATATCCACCGTCATCCACCTCCACGCAGGCCATGGGACTACATGGCACACCTTCAGTTGGAGAGAGAGAGACACACAAGTGCACTCCCATAATCGGCAGAGACCAACGTACACAAGCCACCGGAGTATTATCTTTCTTGGGCTTAAGCAACAAAAAATCACTTATAATGAGCTTTTGATTCAATTTTACCTTAACTGTGACCTTTGAGTAGCCTGCAGCCTAGCAATAAATGTTCATGTTAGCAGCTTGTAGACCAATCTGCATTCAGCGCTGTGTACATTAAAGGTTGGCGGGCACAAATCCAATCCTACAGTGCTGCACGCACAAAAGTAAAAACATAACTTCTCCAGCACATTTTATAACAGAAAACGAAGCCCATTTTGTTTAATGCATATATATATATATAAAATAGCTGAAAGCTCTTAAATGCATCTTTCAGGAAGCTGTACTTGGATTTATTGTGCTTGTGATATTTTTAGGCTGTTTACATCTTGTTGTGTCCACTTCCCATGCCTCATTTTCTTAAAATTATGTATCCTCCATTGATTTCAGCATGCTTGATGTTTTGGCTATGCAGGTTATTGCATATTTATGGAGATGCAGTTTTCTCCTTTTTATACTTTGACTCATTTCTTCACACATTTTTCACAGTGCTGTTGATACACTGGACAGTTGTGGCTATGAGCGTAATTGCATTTGTTTATTTGTTTATTTTTCAGCCTCATGTTATCAAACGCCTGCTAAACACTGAGGAGACAAATGTAATGTGTGGAACTGAGGAGACACTGAAACCCATTTGTAAATTTACACACTTAAAAAAAAAAAAAAACAGTTGTCCGGATAACTTTTTATGCATTTTATTTACATAGCTACACATTTGCATAAACTGTTCTGAATTTCACATTTCACTCTTCCTGATTCTCAATATGACTTAGGTGTAGCCTCTATGATTGTCATACTAATGAAACTCATCGTTTCTGCACTGGAAGTATGAACAGTTTGCATTAAAGATTGCACAATATATTAGCTAAACGGCAACATTTATTTTGCAGCCTCTATATTATCTTGGGTCTTTATTCAGTCTGTCATACCAAAGAAGACAAACTTACTTTTGAAAAAAATGCCTGTAATAACGCATCTTGTAGACTACATTATATATGTCTCTTGACAACAAAATTTTGTTTTTGTCAAATTTATGGTTGCAATTCAATGGAATTGGTATAATTTCTTTTGAGGAGTCCTAGAAGTTGTAGCTAGTCAGCATCGGTAGACGAAAAGAGAACAGTTACAAATTTTAGAATGCATTGCGTGACTGCCCACATTTACAAAATGACACCTACTGGTTCTGTTCAGTCATGTTGAAGCATAAATTGCACTAAAGACACTATTATTCTTAATAAACCCCAGAAAAGCTAAACAATATAAGTGAAATGCATAGGAAAGGTCATCAAACCTTTAGCAGTTCCTGGTTGTGTGCTGCACCCAGCACTCTGCAAAATCGACTGAAGGACCCCAGCATTGGGAATGAGTGGTTGAACAAGATCCCTGATCATCTGCGAGCAGACAAAAGCACCGTTGATCATTTCAAATGCGAAGGTACATTTTTAAAAGCAGAGCACCAAAAAATAGCTGTTTATTTCTAAGGGTCAGAAAATAAAATTAATTAATTAAAACCATTCTTGCCACTTTATAAGCACCCCTTAAAGAAAGACTCTTAACAAACACTAATGTAATAAGTAAGACTGAGTAGACAGGACAGGAAAGTTCATAGGTCAATAACTGTTTGCCCAAGTACTTAGCATTTAGTGATTACTCATCACTAAAAAAGCCAGATGAATTAATGTATAAATAAAATCACTTCTGAATAAATGCTAATAAACACTGAGGCTGCCAAACAAGACGCATTTCTGTTTCGCTGTTCAGATAAGCCTCAGGTGGCTGGATACCTCTGATTTTGACTATAATTGAGTGTCATTCGGTCTGACACCTGCAGGTGCCCACAGAAGAGACAAAATTGTATTTTAAAAGGTGTATGAGTCATGACTAATGCATTTACATATTTAAAGTCTTAAAAGGCAGCAAAAGGTAGGAAGGCAGGGTGAAACTCGGTGGAGTAAAAAACTAATTTATGACCGTTTTTGCAGCAAGAAACCTTGACTAACATACTAGCCCGTTCAAGCACGTAGCAGGATTTTTCATGCAAAGAGGCGTGACGCTGCATTTACACCGGCATAGGTGCAATTATCTCAAATGATGATTATATGACATGAATTCCGCCGTGATTTTCTCTTGATTGCTGATTTCTTTCAATAAAGAGAATGTGTGATTGGAGAGCAAGTCCTCCTTGAGCTGCCTCAATGTTTAAGGTGACCTTTAAGTTATGTGCTGTTATGTTACATTACATACCCAGAAGCACCGTAGTGGATTTCCAATATAGCAATAAACTTTTTGTTACTAGAGTTGGAAGAAGTAAAAGTGACTTTTCATGTAAATTTGTGTAAATGCATGAATCTGAAATGCTGATCTTATGGACAGCTGGGAGCTGACGCCACGTCTGCGCTCTCACTCGGAGATTTCTGTTGCATATGGGCCCAGGTGACTCTCATCCCCTTCAATCTATGAAGGTGACCTGAGCCAGACCTCCAGTCGCTCCTTTCTCACTCTCTCCTTAGACTTGCTAATTCCTCTTCCTTTTCAGCGCTGCACCCGGTGCAGGTTCTAGACTCTAATAGTTTCTTTTGTGCTCTGGAAATGGAGCTCAGGCTCTGGCAGATATGTATGGGGTGGGAGGCCACCCGGCTCATCTCTCCAGCACATCTCATCGGCCAAACATGGAGGGGAGCTGATCGCAAAGACATCGGCTTACAGGCAGGACAGCATGATGGATACAGAGAATCCGTTAAGCCTTTAGTCAATAAGGCTATAGAAGGTACTGGGGTGAAGATTCCCATGGGTTGCTTTAGTAATGGGTGCTGACGGTTTGGAGGATTCGCAAGTATGTTATATATTTGATTTCTAACTCGTGTAATGTATGTGACCAAGCACTAATATTAAAATATAACGGGATGTGGATTTACCTGCAAACTGTCAATGCAGACAAACTTGTTGATTACAATAGCAGCAGTCACGTTTTGCCATTCATGTTTCTGCCCACGCCGAATCGACCACTGAAAAAGAAAGCAAATATGTTACACTGTTTTAAATGCTGTGCTACAAAATAAACAGGCTATTAGGACATTTAGGTATATTTAAATTCACTGTTAATTATTTCAATTAATGCACACTTTTGACAAATATCTAAAATGACTAGACTAGATAATGTTATTCATGACACATTACTATCGACGATTTCCTTCAAACAGACTATGCAGAGTACTGTTGTTCCAGTACACGTGACACGATGACACTTTTATTTATAATATAGTCTATAAACAATTATAAGCTTAAAACATTAATTGGACTCGGGTACTTCGAAGAAAACCATGGTATAACACCGAACGAGTAATGTCAAGCAACTTTTTATTACTTGTTTACCTGAGGCGAGTCGTTCACAAGCTGCACGTGCAGGAGCTGAAATACGTAAACGCCGACGAACGATAGGCTGTGACACTTTGACAGGTTTGGGTTCAATTAATTCTAGGTGAATTTCAACTTTGCGTCTCGTGTGTTCTGTCTCTTAAAGTGGCTCGATAACACTTTAAATGCTGAAAGAACCCGCTCAATAAGATTGCAAGCCTCGCGTGAGCTGTCAGGATGACTCTGAATCGCGCATCGACTCAGAGTCGTTTGAACGAATGATTAAAAGGAATTGACACAACAGAGTGATTCATTCGTGAACGCTTCTGATTTTAATTAACATATCAAATTAAACTAAAATTATTTGCACTGCACTTAAATCGCTTAAATGTATTTTTCTTTCCACTAGTCTGAAAAGCAAAATAGACCAAATACATACAAAAAATTATTTCTATAGGCTAATTATTATTATTATTTACTGTACAATTTTGTTATTTTCTTTAATACAAGGGAATCATGCAGGAAAGAGAAAAAAATAAATAAAAACATCGTTTAGTGAATTGATATGCTACTGTATATGCAGAATCATAAACACCCCATCATAATTTAACGTAATTTACAAAGATAGATAGGCCCTTGATTTTGCTCTGTTAAGCTGTGTTTGAAGCCACCGTAAATTACTGTAAAAACATACACCTGTTGACTTTTTTTTATCAGTATTGTTGCTTGGCACACAATCCTGCTAATAATGTGCCTGTTACACCTGCGGCTCCTCAATCACGTCCTCCGGTTCACCAGAGGGAGCCATCGCCAGAGTACTAACTGGCAGTTCGGACTCAAATTCCCATAGTGCCTCATACCTGGGACTGATCAAGCACACCTGTTGAGTACCACGCCCTGTGCTCA
>JAUMHQ010000051.1:9870379-9884858 GCA_032361165.1 Enteromius paludinosus | reverse complement strand
GATCAGTGGAGTTAAGAGATGTATTGACATGAGGTTCTTGAGCTGTGTTGGGTGTAACACAGCTAGATGGCGTGACACATATGTGTTCAAATATAAAATACTAGATGAAATGAATTTTGATTAATTTTAACTGCTTTTTTTTTTTTGCATCACACTCACGTTGGCTGCCAGTTGAGAGGTCAGGGTCGCCACTTTTTCCTGAGAAGCATCCAGCTCTCTCCGCAGTTTTCTGATTTGCTGCAGGAAAAGAAGTGGTTTCTCATTATAAACCTCTATGAGCTGTGCACTGAAGTAATGGAGAATAAACTACTTGTATTTTCTTAGCTTGTGACACTTAATGTAATACTTTCAAGAGCTTTTGCTTGTATTATACTAGAAAGAGTGTATGTAAAATGAGAAATTACCGTTGTATTTTGGACTGTTTGGCCCTTGATTGAGAAAAGAAAAGTACAATTAACTCTACGTTGCCGTTAAAAAGTTAGCCGTTAAATGTGAAACATTACATGAAACAGCATATATAAAAGTCTGCAGTCTTGGACACAAATGTTAGCAGAACAGATGTTAGAGAGAACAGTAATGGCACACAAACTTAAATTAAAGGCAAATCAGTGTGTGATAAAGATGTTTGTCTGTGACTGTATGTGTGCCAGTGAGAAAGTGAAGTATAGATATGGATTGCATTGTGAAATAATGCAACATAGGGTTACATTTTCAATTTTTAAAGCAGTTCATTGGTTTGTTTGTCCGATTCAGTCAACCATCTGATGTTGGACTTTGTGAAAGCGTATCACTGTTTGACCTTTTATTGCTTTTACATATTTGCTGCTACAAAAATCCCAAATATGAGTAGGACACAAGATATCCTTACCTCTGAATGTGCCTTCTCCTCCGTCTGTGGAAGAAAACAACAGTTAAAGAACACAAACCTATCCAAATGCAATATTACCAACATCCCAACAGCTTTTTTTGCACACATAACCTCAAAATCAGTCTCCTAATAGATCCAATTAAGAAGCCAAAATCCACACCAGCTCTTTGCAAACACTTAAAGATAAATCACAAAGCCATTCACACTATCCAATGATCAGAATTTTGCCATTTGAATCAGATTTTTGGTTATCCGTTAGTAGCAGCTGATTTGAAGCCAAATGTTAGACTGTTAGGGTTTGCAATGTAATTAAAAATGTGAAAGTAAATACAAACAGGCTTTCTGCATGATGAATGATTACCTTGTCTAAAAATGCCAGCACCTGAAAGTGAGAAAATGTGTGTTCAAATAGTGGCAAAGACACAATGCTGAGCCACCATGAGACTCTGAGGTGGATAAACTACATCTCTAGATCTCCTTATTAGTCTTCAGTCATAGCCTTGATGAATAGTGGATGTTGTACAAATTGATGACTTTTAAAAGTAATGAAACTTTAAAGTTATTCGTTTTTCAAGCTCAGGCAAATGGAAACAGTATATGTGTGATGTTACTGTTATTCAGAGACTAGCAGTTAATATTGATGAATCTAATATGAACTAATATGATTTTTAATATAGAAAGCATGATTCAAGCAAGGAATTATATTCGGAAATACATAACATGGAAACAATGTGTACTTAAAAAAATTAAAGGCAAAATGTAAACAAAAAATTGTTCAAATACATAATTGTACTCAAACAGTAAACTTAAAGTTTTATCATTATAGGGTACAACAGGGCTAAAGTCAATAACTCATAATAATTGTGCTATATTTTATACAATAAACACATACTTTTAACCCCCATGGGTGCTTTTTACCCCAAATACCATACCATACCATGTAAAAAATGGTTGATTTAATTATATTGATGCAAAAAAAAGCATTACTAAGACCTTTGTATTAAAATAAATGTACTGTACTCATTTGTTAAATAAATCAGTGTTTTAACAAAACATTAAATAGTAGATCAGTTTTGCACATAAATGACTGCGCTGATTTGCTAATTCTCTTGCAAAATTGAAATTGGACTACTTAGGCAGTCTGTTTATTACAGTCTTTCGTAAAAACACCATAACGTCACTTACCGCAGAATACAAAGATGATGTGCTCGAGACCAAAGACAGAGAAGAACCATGAACTGCAGACAGAACAGAACAACAACAAAAATGAATGCAACAGCCTACTGTTTTCTGACAGACATGTGCATAAATAGAACTGCAACGCTAACCTTCATCTGTGCTGTCCCGGAACGAGCCGGACCGGCTCATCCCACGTGGCCGTTCCTCCAGTGAGGTGGCACTGCCCCCCAAAGCGTGTCCCTCCCCGTACAGCTCGAACGAGTCCTGTGCTGGAATACTGTTGGAACGGCTCATACTGGTGCTGGGAAGATTATACTGCGACAAACTGGTGGGGCTCACTGCCACACACATATCAGGATGACACAAGAATATCATTTATTTTATATAATATCTGTCAGAATCCTGAGAAAGCAGGACAATTATTTTTAAGTTCTGCTATTAAAAAGCATCAATCATTTATGATGTAAGTTAACGTACGCAGGTTTGAGTAGTGGTATTTGCCAGCGTTGGTGCTGGTTGTGCCCGGTGGTGAAAGTGGACTTCCTGTGTCCTGCAGTCCTCCAGTGGAGTGAGAACGCAACCATTCCTTTCCTTCCTCATGCGATGTCTGTCTAGAGGAGGGTGGGTACCTTATTGGGTGCAAACAGACTATTTCAGCCATTCCGCGAGGTAATAGTACTTTCCCAAAATGCAATGCTTTTTCAGATTGTTTAGGAAAATAAATGAATAAATTCCAGATATTGAGTCTATAAAACTGAAAGCACTAAATATCTAGCTGTAATAGGGTGTAAAATGATTTATGCAATAAAGCCTGATGATAATAACAGCCCACACAGCCTCACATCCATTGTTCTGCAGTAATAGCTTCCAGCAGTGGGCAGTCTTATCAGTGTGCTTGAAAGACAGTTTCCATAAAACTAATAAAGATCACGTGGATCTTCCTGGCTGGACTATCTTCAGTGCACTGACCTGAGCCTTTAGTATTAAAATACCATATTGTGACCTAACAGACTACAACTGATTTGCTCACATTGCAATTTAACTGCATACAGAAGGTCACACGCATCACGAATGCATGTCTCTTTCATAGTGGTTTGAACACATAGTCTGATTTTATTAAAACGCTGTGCTTATCTTTGTGAGTATTTAATTGTTTCTTGATGTTTTCCTGCTGTGGTTTGTGTGGTTGTCTCTTTTGCTAAACGCGTTAATAAATGGAAGAGTGGTGAGTCACGCGGTATGACAAGTCACTGTGGATACAGTATGCAAAACATTTAGCCAACACTGCCAGCTTTGTGGTTCATTGTCAGAATGCTGCTATGCAGTTTGCTAAGTGGTTATTTAATGGCTCAGGTCAAAAGAGCATAAGTTGATATTTTATATTTTAAACTATAGATATGGTTCAGGTTCTGGCCTTCTATGTACATAACCACTCAGAACTATTCAGAATATTTCATTTAAAAGAAAGTCTCTTTCTGCATCAACACAGTAAAGGCACAGCAATATGTCATCTTGGACCACCAAAACCAGTCATAAGTCAGCCAAATATTACCCTATCTTAACAAACCATACATCAATGGAAAGCTTATTTATTCAGTTTCAGATGTATAAATCTCAAAAATGTAAAAAAACTGATCCTTACGTTTTTGTGGTACAGGTCATATATTCGTATAATATTTGAATAATTTAACTTTTAATTGTTATTTAATTTCTAAAAATTTGAGTAAATTTTTTTTTTAATGATTACAATAGCTGCAATTATTTCAAAAATAAATTTTTTGTGACACTGTAAATGTCTTTACTGTGACTTGTCCCTGATCAATAAAAATGTAAATTAATTTTAACCATTCACCTGGTGAAAAATAAGTGTTTATTCGCTTTGAAAAGTAATCACACGAAGTCTCACAATTTGAGATTGAGGTGCCAAAGTTTAGTATTTAGTATTAAACACACTGATACATATATTATTAGGACATGTAATGCCAATAGTTACTCGATAGAAGTCTGAACATAAAAAAAACTTATGAGGACAATTAGATGGAGAGTGGTTACATTAGTACCTTAATCCCTTTTTAGGGAGAGTGTTTCTGTCAAGAGGCATGCTGTTAAAACAGAAGAAAAATAATAGTGTTATCTATGACAAACAGGCAGTTTAAATAGCTAAGATAAAATCACAACTAATAGATTTTAATGCTCCATTACTTCATTAATATATCAAGTAATAAGCCTTTTATCACTCAACGAATACCATTTGTTGTATATACTCCACTTACCCCTCAGAGAGGGTGGACTTGACGCTGCCCGTGCGGGTGACTTTTGGCCCATGGTAGTGTGGGAGCGGCAGGTCTATGGATTCTGAGCTTGTGTGTAAACTGGTCATACTGTGGCAGCTCAGTGTATCTTTACTGCCTGCAGATGAACTGCTGAGGTTTGGTGGCCAAGGCCGGGCGTTAGAGGGCAGAGAGAGGCCTGACGCCGGACTAGATGCCGGAGAGTCAGTACACAGGTCGGGCGTTTTGCCGTACAGCGGGCTGCTGCCTCCGCTCTGCCCACCCATGCTGCCCAGGCTACCTGTTCCTGAGGAGGGTGAATCCAGGCTGGCCTGCCGCGCCAGTGTGCCATGAGGGCTGCCCAGAGCCGATGGGCATTTACCAGAGTCAGGGGTGCCAGGGGAACTGGGTTTACTGCTGGCCTTACTGCCAAACAACCTGGGCAAAGTGATAAGGCAAAATATTGATCATGTGCATTGTTGCATTGAATGAAGTTGATTTCGTAAACACTTTAGTTACACGTGAAAGAATGTAAATGTAACCATGCAATTTCAATCAGGTGCAGGCATAATTTCACTGGCTAGATTTTACTCCTCATAATCAGTGACGGACCTGCTTATAGTTCTCTGTAAGGCTCCAGCAATAACAGTTAATAAGTGTGTTAACAGTTACACACTTCAGCTTCACAGAGCAGAGGAGCGCAACACGCAGACATGTTTTTAAATGGACACACCTAATAAAACAGAGATCAGTAAGCTGGAAACACTCACACGTCTGCTTTAATCAGCTCTGAATTTATCTGATCTGAATGGCAAATCATTTTCCCTGAGGTGTTTTCATATATGCGCTTATACATTATAACCACCAGGTGGCAATCTGACCCTCCACCATCTTGTGCGCAGCTATCCTCTGAGGTGCTGAGACAGGATACTAAAGCTGCAGTGTGATTTAGATTCTCAAAAACGGGTTGAAGTCTAATAGGAGAGCAGAGCCACAGACAACCGGGAGCTACAATGCTAAATGCATATATGATAAAGCACAATTAATGCCTAATTGTGTAAATTAAACAGAATTCCCTATTTTTTTCAAAAAATGCTTTCCACAACTTATAGAGATAAAGGCTGTGATCATTTAAAAAACATGTTTTTTAGTAAAAGCTAGCCCAACTAACTAGTCACCACATACAGGCTGCATAACAAGACCTAATCCCACATAAGTCAGTCCTATCCTCACAATCTGGTCTATTTATCAGAGCTTCTGTGGGCTGTTGACAACATTTCAGGTCATCTAATGGTGGCTGGAAGAGATAGAAAAGTGAGACGGAAGTCTATGGATGAGACTAAAAAATCTCTGTAATCCATCACAAAATTTCTCCATCTCCAAGGTAAGCCTAAACTCACCAGTCGAACAAATTCAGCAGTGCAGCGCAGCCCAAGGCAGCTCACATACTAAGGAAGCACGCTGGAACGCTTCCTCCGCTCTGGCTAAGAGGTCACGACATCACAGAAGCGATCCAAACCACAAAAAGCAATTGTTCTTTCTTACTGTCTGCCTGTGTCCATTTGTCTGAAGCTAACTGCCTACTTTGCTTTCATATTTTAGTCTTATCTCAGCTTATGTCTGCCTTTTGTCATCTTTGTCCTCCTATTACCCCACTCATTTTAATCAGAAAGAAAGTCAGTTACCTGCGGAATGTGGGGGATGCAATGTCTGGGTATTTGGAGCCTGGCTGTCTGAGTCCAGATTGGGTGGACGTGGGACTGGATTTGGGGGAGGTAGACAACCCTGTTCCCTCCTGATCCGATACTGCCACTTTCTCTTTATCCGTCTGGTTGATGGTGATTGGACTTGAGCGTCCTGAGCTTACTTTCCCGGGGTCTCTTCTCTTTGTGCTGGTTGGGGTTCCTACCACCCCTCCACTACCTCCTGCAGACTTTCCACTGACATTTGAATCAATGCTGCTAGAGCTAGAACGATGCCCGCTGCGGCCCACCACGCTGCTTCCCCCACTAGATGACTTTGCTGGTCTAGGTAGGGAGCGATACTGGAGAGGAACCTTTGAGCCTCCACAACCTAACAAAACAGCGTCGTCCTGGTGTTGAGCACCATCAAGACTTGTCTTCCGCCCATTGCTGATTCCAGTGCCCTTTCCGATGCCTGCAGACTTGGGTACCTTGCCTAGAGTAGCTGAACCACTGGTCAGAGTGGCTCCGCTGGCTGTGATGAGGGCTCCAGTGGCACCTGGAATCTTCTTAAAACCAAAGGAACTTGTGGTAGGCGGCCGACCGATGCCTGAGGGTGGCTTCTTCCCTTCATCTCCACTACTCTTGCCCGCATCTGATGGTGAGCGCTGAATACTTGGACTCTTTGATGGGGCCTTGCCTTTCTCAGATGCTTTGGCGTCATCTGTTTTACCTGTCAGCACAAAGGTGTTTGTTATGGCACTGGTGCCTCCCGTTTAATCAATCAATACTGCTAGCCATGGGTGGCCAGTTTTGGCACGTACTTTGGTACTTTCACAACCCAATCAATCATCACCAATACAATGCAAAGCCACTCTGCCAAACATTGCTGTGTTCTAGTCAGTGGCACTTTTTTGCAACTCAGCAAACAGCACAGTTAAGGTACTCTAAGCCAAAGTTACTTGTTCCTGCTGAGTATTCCAAAAAAGTAGCTTGACAGAGGTACAGTTGCAGAAGTTGGCTGAGATAAAGAAAAAAAAGTTACCAAAAAGCCTCTACTCTTTGGATTTCACCTTCTCTTTGAAGCTGCAGTAAGCAATTTTCTGGAATACCATGTAAAAAAAGGTCCCCTACTGACAAACAGCACTGAAATTGTGTAATCTCTGGTTTTGTAACCAGCTAAAAGGAATCATTTTCTTTCATGCTTCTTTAGAGAACTGGTTTAGGGCCAAAGAGTCGTTCTGTGGAACTACTGCTTCTTTTTATTTTTTTTACAACATACAACTGTATAAGAGTTTGATACCTGGAGTTTTGAGAGAGGTGGACGTGCCTTTGGTCCGCGGTGGCGTGATGCCAACCTGGGCACTCATGCCCCTCCTCCAGGAGCCTGTTTGAGACATGGACAAACCTGTCTTCTGGCCAACATCCTCACCCTGGCATGAAGAGGAAGGGGATGAAGTCTTCCACTTGTCCATCCCTGTCTCCATCTCTTCATCAACCTTCTTCAGATCCTCAGCACCAGCCCAGCTGCTAGCATCCTGCTCGGTATGTCTGTGCGTATCTTTATTTGACTATGAATCACACAGACACACAGAATATAGCTCACACACATGATATCTCACTCTGGCAATCCAGCTGACAGATGGATAAACTTTTCTTACTAGCCAAAGCAAAATGTCCAAAACTCTCAGTTTGTTCAATCTGCTGCGGCCCACTGACAGATTGCTGATACAAAGTTTTTAAAAAAATGTGTCTGTGAGGAGAAGAAATACAGAAGACTACAGTGTATGCACACCTGTGCTGCTTTGCTCTTGCGAGATGAGATGCCAGAATACGTGGGTGGATTCAGATCGTCAGTGCCGATGTTCTCTAAAGTATCACTCAAACCACTGCTGACTGAACTACTGTCATCCCAGCTGTAAAGACAGAAAGAGAAAAGTGTGAAAAATACAACATTTATAAGCAGAAATAAAAACAGCCTCATGGACCAACACACATTAGTTGACAAACCTTGACGGTTGTCAAATCATTCATCCTTACCCATTACTTATCATGCCTGGTCTGTATCACTAATAGACCTTTGCCATTTTTAAATTCAGTTAGTGCATTGTTTGTCTGATTCATGAGATCTTGCGGACACAAATCCCATTCATGCTTTGGTTTTATCTTCTGGAAATATGAAGTTTATTCCCACAAGGTTTGTCTTTGATTAGACATTTCCAAGCATTCTTCGCAAGCACCAGAAATATGATTGCAATGCACGCTCATTCATATTTCAAAGCCCGCTATTGTTGACTGACTGTCACCGTCTTATTCATATTAATTCGCTTAATTAGTCCACTCTGCGGCTTCGCCACTTCACTTCTCATTAACTATTGACAATATTTTTCTTTTCCCCAGTCCTATACGTTCTCATTGCTCTACATTTACCAGACCGTGTCTAATTAATGAAGGATATTAAACAGTAGTTTTGACACCCTCGACTTTGTTGACCCAGTTGAAAATCCTAGCAGAACGCTGAATGTGAATGCATATGAAGCTATTATTACTGACTTGGCCCGGTCAAACTCATTTTCTGTCTATTACACGAGATAAATCATATGCTGTTATTTATCACCTACTGTCTTTCTCTCGTGTTGCTAAGCGAGCTGTGTTTGATCATGTGTGTGCACGCATATGTCCTCACATTTAATGAATTCTTCAGATCCGATCATAGAGATATTGTGTTCAACTCTCTGATGACTGGTGGCTGTTTGCTGCCTGGCTCTACAGACTAAATTGACAGCTTTACCGACACGAAAACCATTTAGACAAGACAAAAAGAACCATCCTGGCATTTCTTCTGACATAAAAAGAGACCAATGAAATATTCAAACCTCTTTCCTGATGTCAGTATATATACAGTTCAATTATTCATATTCTAGGATTCTGAGTAATGCTTACAGAACAGTGTTGGCATTGAAAATTCAATATATTCACGTCCACGCAGGAGACGTGCCAGTCCTGGACATTTCATCTTCTTGAAATGTTTGACGAGTTAGTAAAGATCCGTTTGGCTTTTCTAATATATGCAGGACAGATAGAGAAGTAAAGAAAAGTTTGAGAGGCTGAAAGCGACTTTGCTAATAATTGTGAGAGACCCCGCAGGGCTCTTAACACCAGCGTGTGGGTGTTTCTGAAGATTTCAGCGTTAGAAAGAGGCTCGGTGGGTGCGAGTATGTGCGCAATCACTCTAAAAATATCAATATTGATTTTTTAACGCCCTTGTTTCTCCCTTTTATAACTCCAGGAGCACTTGGCACATTTAGCTTGAGATCTGATACTGTTATACAATGATGTAAATTAAAGATTAGAGATGCCAAACTTTAAAGTCTGTTATACAACAGAATGGTTTCTTAAATCTGATTAGATGGGCATTTGAAGCCAAAGCTGATGTATACACAAATACCATATTAACGCAACAAGCTGCTACAAAACATTAAGTAGTCCTCCCAGTCTATTAAAGTCTATTGATAACATCAGCAATGTTTGTGCCTAAAACTTGTCCGTGTCCGTTCCAATGCATTAGTTGGAACCTTTCAAAGAGTGAAATGACTTTAATATCTAGTGCTTTAACACCTGGGTAGGGTTATTGACTTGTTGGTGCTAAGATGCGCTGGCAGTCCTGAGTTCAGACAAACGTTAAATCAAGCTTAATACTGCAAGTTTAAGTGCAAAGTGTTGCAACAGAGCACCTACACAAATCGATAACCAGCAAATGCTACAATCCAGTTGACAATTTCCAAATATGCACTCTGCTGAAACCTTACCCTGCCTGAGAGCTTATTTTTTTCAGAATTGTCCCTCCCACAATGTAACAGTAAACAGCTAAAACTGGTACTCAAGCTTAGGTGGGCATCCTTTGCCAGCGGGACACTTTTTGGCAGGGGCTCACTGGTTAAGGTCACCTTGACAGTCTTGTTTCCACACACCCTTGTCCCCGCTGAGTGTGCCCACTGCTTCGAGAGAATGACATCAGCAGGAAAAGAGCACCGTCACTGTTATGCAGCCAGAGCGGTGCCTAAAGATCTACTTTAAAACTCCACAGGAAGCTGCACGTACTGTAGGAAACAAATTATCTCATTTTGAGTATTTATGTTAAAAATGTCTTTTGGCGTTTGACTTTTCAGATTATTTCATAATATCTTGAATTTTGGAGATGCTTAGGGCCATGGACAGCATTTCAAATATAAATTCCTGGTAATTGACCATGAGAAATGAACTGTGACAAATGTTATATATGGAAGCACATTGTCGAAATGAGCTGAAAATGAGTTCCCTGTAGAGCGGTTTAAGATAAATATACAAGGCTTTCTATAAAGCACATTTGACTGTTTAAAAGAATTCACTTTTTTTAACATAGCATTTTGTTATGCTAATGAACCTAAATATCAATTAATGTTTTACTGAAGTAGTGAATAATTACCTCGACATTTGAGTAAAAACTGGGCACAGTTAATGTCTTTTTTTTTTTTGAGAAATGTGATGCTCTACAGTCTGCGGTGGAAGCTCCGCCTCCGCATAGAAAGAGACAAACAGTCCACTTTTATGTTATTTGCCACCATTTTATAGGAACATACATACTGTCCGTTCCATTCTTATTTAAAATGAATCGTGATTTAACATTTTTCCAAGCCTTCTCTATCCCCTCTCATGCACTGTAGGCTGCTATACATCTTGAAAAAAAGCTAAAATGCTATGCTTTGTGTGCTAAAAGCCAATACAGGCCAAGCTATGGAAGAAGCAGCTGATTACCTCCATCTGGTATGTTTTACTGGGACTGTACAATATGATTCCAATCGCGATTCAGTATAGTTCATTTTGCTCTGTTGTTGTTATCAAGATAAAGCCCCAGAGAGCTGCCCTAGATGCTTGCCTATATAGCCTGACAATTTTATTGAATATTTTTCCTGTGCTCTTGTATTTGTGACAGGACTGACAGTCGGACCAGTGTGACTTGCAGTCTCTGGACCATTCATGACAGCAAGTCCAGCCTGAGAACAGATTCAAACTACCAGGAACGTTTGCCTCCACTTGTGCCTAATTGAAGAAGATGTCTTTTTTTTTAGTTATGACCCATCCATAATTCGCACATAATTTACATAAAACGTGTTTCTGACTCTTTTTGACTCACGGACCTGTGTTTTTCCACAGATTGTTGTTTTTTTATTTAAATTCCTCACAGTATGAGTGCAGGCATGCACTTTACTTTCGTTGAGTGTGCGATGCAAACGTCCATTCAAGCATACAGTAATATTCTCATGCAATATTCAGTGATGAAAGAACCGTGCAACAATAACACTCAATAAAACTAGATTTGCATCCTACGTGGATCAAAACAAATCAATTTCTTGATCACTAGCTGTGTAATTATGGAAAAGCAATATATTTCAACGATTTTCTGCATGTCCTTTACCTGTGAATATATAAATATATATAAGATCAAATGCTGTCTTTTATGTACACCATCAGCCAGTCTCTTCTACTTCTATAAATCAAACTAAACCCTCAAACAAGAAATACAAAAATTCAAAGATTACAATAAGAAGTCTTAAGGACATGTTAAATCCTTTTAATTCTTCATGATGCCATGTTAATTAATTTCAAAGAAACTCATTTACAGAAACAAAGTCTGCTATCCAATGATCCCCAAAGGGAAAATTTACCACATTTAGCAGTCTTTGAATGTTCACACTGATTAAACGACACATTGACAGCTTTTTCAAATGTACAACATGAAACAGAATACATATTAACCGAGTAAACATTCATCAAACAACGAAAACACAGTATTTTGTACTAACCTGAAGTTAATATCTAGAGCTTTAGCTGTACATTAAACAAAATATTGACAGGCCTGTTAGAGTCACCAACATACCAAAGTATGTCTCAAAAGCAGTGACCAGTACAGAGTGAGGCGAAAGGGTGAACACTAACTCACCGCCCTGCGATTGATGCTGTCTGGTTGTGTGCAAGCTGCCCATGTCATGCTGTAGCTCCAGGGGAGGAGAAATCAAAAGAAGAAAAGCAAAGGAGAGGGAAAAAAAGGAGGGGAAAGAAGATAGAGGAAGAATGCAACCCACCTGCTTGGTTGCGAAACACGGGCTGGAGGGAAGAGAACGTCATCTCGCCACTTTTTTACAGCTCCACCCCACCCCCCACACCTCACCCCTCCCCTGGGCCCATCATGCACTCTGAGAAATGCTTCAGACAACCTCAACCAACTGGGGCGTTGCCAGAAGAGACAGACTCCAATCAAAGTCAGGGTCAGGGTCAAACTTGAAGTTGCACACTGGGCAACACGAGGGAAATGATGCACAATAACCTTTCTGAGCTAAAACTTTAGGAAAAGGAAATTTTTAATGGTCATGACTAAATAAATGCACACTGGCCTTAACAAAATGCGTCATTCCAAGTAAAAAAAAAAAAAAACACTTAATCAAATCAGTTTGAAAGAAATGACCTTGTTGAAGCAGAGTATGACTATGTCTTTTGTGAAATCAGGGACAGTCAAACGTCACTCCACTGGACTGAGTGAAAAAAATGTGCTTCACTTCTGCATTGCAGAGGAAACCGACAACCAGCCGCCACGAAACACTAAATCCGCAGACCTGAGCTTCAGATACACTGTATTACTTCTGTAAATCAATAGACTGGCACCACTCAGAGATGTAGAGGCTCTAGTTTTCAAACAGACAAACACACAATCACAGAATGACAATATATAGAAATGACAGCTGATAAGGCTGCTGGGATTGTGCTTGCTTAAACAAATCTAGTCTAAATGTCCAGCGAGTATTATTTTGGTGCTACTGCCCAATCTGGCTCGGTCCCATTTGTTTGGGCTAAAGAAAAGGCAGTTCAGGGCTGCGCACTGCTTTCTTAATCATGAATACCTGTGAAATATCTGTCACACCTCCCAAAATAAAAAAATAAAAAAAACATCAGTGAGAAATATGTATATATATATATAATATAAAAATATGTAAAAAAAAAATAAAATATATATTACAAGTTAACATAACTGTATGTATGTAATGTATATATATATATATATACAGTATACAGGGGGGGGGAATGGTCTCTCCTCAACCACCACCAGTGTGCAGCATCCACCTGGATGATGCGACGTCAGTCACAGGACAATGGCGCCAGTGCGCTCACCACACACCAGCTACAGGTGGAGAGGAGCGGGAGATACAGCCAATCAATGGACAGGGATTAATGGGAGGCCGTGATAGACAAGGGACAGTTGGAATTTGGCCAGGACATAAAAATAATAGTAAAAAAGACTACAAATGCTGGTATGCAACTAATGTCTTTAAATGTTGAATTAAAGAAAATTTGAATGAAAGACACATAAAGGACAAAAGGGAAGAGTGAAATACAAAGACAGCACTTTTGAGGGTTCATCCCATGTGAATATACAATTATTACTCTGCTCTTTTGTAAATGCTTAAAGCTGAAGTACAAAACTTAAAAGTGCTGAGCAACAAAATTAAGTGTCTGAGTAGCTTTCTCTATTTAGTTACTACTTAGAATTCCTGGAGGAGTTAGAAGAGAGTTTGTATACTGAAAATGAGGATGAATTATGTAGAAAAGTCTCAAGAGAAGAGAACATGTTATTAACATGATACTGTTACTATTGTGGAAAGAAAGCATGTGGGTTGACCTTAAACTGTCTCGAGTCAGGTTCTGGTTGATTTGGTGGACTTTGATGGATGGTCTTGAATGCAAAGGGAAGGAAACACAAACCAGGAGGCTGGCAGGGGGTCTCAGTGTCGGGAGTCATGGGAAACATGGTCGGATATTGTGTTAGTAGAGACTTCAAAAACAAAGAAAACACAGTTTCACAAGCTCCTGTCAACTTTTTAATAAGCCATTTATCTTTTTTTTTTTTTATCTGGATTATATATTGTTTCTAAATATATTGTAAATTATGCACCATCATGTTTTGACCACAACAAAAGTGTATTTTAAGGTTGTAAAAAATGATAACCTAAATAAATAAAATACTGTGGGGTTTTTTAATGTATTTTTTTTTTTAAAGAAAAAAAAAATCTCTCTCTCAGTATATATGTATATTTCAATGCAGTCAAACAATTAATCATGATTAACTCCAATCTAAATAAAAGTTTTTGTTTACATAAAATATGTGCATGTACTGTGTATATAATATTGTTTATATAAGTCTATATAAATACTAGGGCCGGGACTCGATTGAAAAAAGTAATCTAATTAATTAGAGGCTTTGTAACTAATTAATCGAAAATAATCGCATTTTAATCGCAAATAAATATTTGACCTGAGAACAGTGAGAAGCAAGTTTTTTCATATGGATTGTTAGTATACCATTGAATAATGACTGAATACATAAGCTTAAGCAACAAATATTGTTTATTTTTGTTCAACCAAGTCCAACAGACCAATATTGTGGCGTG
>JAUMHQ010000051.1:9840654-9870279 GCA_032361165.1 Enteromius paludinosus | reverse complement strand
CAACCTAAAAGTCAACAGTATATAAAGACAAGAAACTAATGAATACTGTGAAATCAGGTGTACAAAAACAGGTGACACGAATAAACTAATGAGGGAGAAACCAAAAGACGGGGGGAAACAGGACCAGACATGAACGGACTGTTACAGTTATGTATTGAAAAAAAAATTATATATTTATATTAACAAACAAATTTGGTCTATTTGGTCTGCCTAGAAGGGCAGGGCAGGAACAGTCTTTAATTTATGAAGCGAGCAAATGAATCTCAATTAGTGAGTGATTTCCTGCACCAAATGAGATAATACGGTGGCCATCTATAACCTGCAAGAACTCCATGACTCCATTTCAGTGTGATAAATGGAGGTGCAGGAGTCTGAATCATTTTCAGTTTAGAATAATAATTCATCCTGTCAGACTTGTGTATAAAACCACTGAATCAGTCACAAAAGCACACTTGTCTAATAGGAATCTTTATCAATGACTGTAAAATCACATCACTACAATAGCCTCCCACTGTTTACCACAGAGCAACAAAACCACCGATCATTTTAACATCAGTCCTTCAAACACGCACGAACCCTCATATCTTTGTTCACTCTCACTCCCTGCTCACGAATAAACACAAACCAATTCCCAAAGCTTTCCTTTCAAGTACAAAAATGCAGAGCAAGCTGTCATATGCAGCCAGCCTCTTTCTCTTGAGTCTGAAAGCGAAGGCTTTTACTTATTCATGTCCGTGCGCTCTTGTACGGGTCCTGCTTTCTCAACCTCAGAGCTGCCGCCAGCCATGCCTCATCTATGTTGCATGATTGGAGTATTTATAGCTAAAGTCTTTTAGCCACCATTGGATTAATCTCATGGTAACTGATTTCCAGACATCATCACAATGATGCATGAAAAAAGTTAAGACAGACACTCAATTCCCATTCCATTCAGCCTGCGAAGGCTTCAAATGACCTGTTTCATGCAAGTCAACACTGTCTTTTGTCCATTTAATGAATATATTACAGGATTACTAAAAACAACACTGTGAGATTATGGTGTGATTTACTAGCAGCAGCCAACTTTTGCACGTTAGGCCGGATTTCTACGAGGCAAAACGATTGCCATTATACGGGAGACGTGTTGCTGTTGGCCCGGGCTGCGTCGCTGCTTATTCAGCAGTCGGAGTTTTAAAAGGGCAACAGCAGATTGAAATAATCTCATTTTCCCCAGCCTGCGGGTTTCAAACTGAGCTACATGCCACAGCAGGAAAGAGAGGGAGTAAGCTTTGTTTAAATGCCCAAATCTCAGCAGTCACACTCTTTGAGGTACTACACACAGATGGCCGCTCAAAGCATATGACAGCCACAATTACACTACTACACACTGCCAATACGCAAACACACTACACACTACTGATGGCCTCTTTTATTCAAGCATTTTGAGTGATGATATAAGTTGCTAACATCCGCTACATGTCAACACTTCAGCCTTTACCTGGATGCTCATGTAGGCAATGCTACTTCGAGTCTGGCTCGCTACATTTCTGGAATGAGCTTAAATCATTTCCTTTCATTTTGTCAATATTCTTAAATAAGAAAAGTTTGGTGAAAACTCTTCTTTTGATATCAATGAGATTTTATATAATTATATAATTCAAATCTAAAATCGTAAGAAATATAACTGTGTGTATATACAGTACAGTATATATATATGCTGTCAAACGATTAATCTTGAATAATCACATCCAAAAAAAGCTTTTGTTTACATAAAATATGTGTGTACGGTGTATATTTATTATGTATATATAAATGCAAACACATGCATGTATGTATGTATATATATATATATATATATAAATATAATAATCTAAATATATAAATGTATTTACATGTGAATATTTTCTAAACATATACTGTAAGTGTGTATGTATATGTATATAAACAGTACACATACATATATTATGTAAACAAAAACATTATATATATATGTATATATTATATCACATTATATTATATTATACGATATAACAGAAATATAACATAACTTAGGTGTATTTAAATTCTTAACCCTGAAAAACACTGTACAATATCAAGTATATTTAACATTATTGAAAGAAAAATGCAAGTTGTCCCCATTCAAACTTTTATATCGTATAATATAATTTATCAACAGGAGTCTGCTCCAATCCCTAACCCATAATCCTTAGCAACACCACTTATATTACAAACTTATCACATAGCTTAGTCTTATTTTTAATTCAGATTTCTACAGCTAAGAACCAAAGTGATGGCTTTCGCTGCAGATTATCAGTGATTTGCAGAGAAGAGTCAGATTCAGACTTGGAACGACATAAAGCAGCGACTGTAATGAGTCCCTCTGGAACCTTCAGCTCTCTCCACCCTATAACATCACAGCGCACAGAGAACAGGCGCACAGGGATCATGTTTATCTTGCCAATTAGAGCCAGTAATTGGTCAGGGAGTCAGGGGTCGGTGAAATGCTAACCATAAACCACACAGGTACTGACTGCTAAACATTCAGTAATCATTCACAGCAGTAAAATAAATGAGCTGCTACTAAAATAAAATGCTAATAAAGTGAAAGCTATCAGGATTGGAGAGAAAGCGAGAGAGAAATTTGCCAATGCCAATCGAAAGTCACAGGGGCTGTGAGCTGACAGTTTTCCTCAGTCACATCCCCTCTGGACAGGTAGGGTTCATTAGTCTGGGGAGCGAGGTTCGGTCTGGGGACCTTCAGCACAGCTGATCCTTATCCACAGAATGACTGACTATTACTGGAGGCAAGACCAAAATACGATGCCTCCCTGAGGCTCCAGACTCTGCCAGTTTCCTGGATTTTAGCTTGTGAAAAACATTTGACGCCAGAGGGGAATGGAAACAGCTTGAATGCCAAGAATTCCAAGCGAAGCAGCAGGTAGTCCATGCATGGAACTGTAAGGCAAACTATACACACAAATGGCTAGTGCTGTCAAAATTGTAAGCCTAATTGCATCATGCAATTTTACACGGATTATGTATTAAAATTAGGGCTGGTAATTTAACACCTTATTTAGATTAATTAACTACAGTGAAAAAGAACGTACTTGCCCCGCCCAAGACCTATAATATATTTCATACAGCTGATTGATGACAAATATGAAGCAGGGCACTGTGTGATGGAGCCTAAAGAATGTGGTTAGAAGGTCCCTAAAGTTCAAGATATGGGGCAAAAATACATCATACAGTTAAGTAATATCAAACGAGCAATAGCTAATTAGCGCAATATCACACAAGTGCAAATGTGATGCTTTACACAACAATGACTTTAAATTATCTTTTGGGATTCATTTATCAGCCAAATTTGATGTGGGTTTAATTAATGCGACCTCATGTAATCAATTAGATTAAAAACTGTAATCCCTTACCAGCCTTAATTAAAATGTTAATAATACTACTAGTACTGTTGTGGTTATGATCAGGGTTATTTTAGTGAACTGAAACTAAAAATGAAAATAAAAGAAAAAAATTACATGCGTTAAAAAAATTTATAAATAAAACATAATTTATAAAACAGCTAGTTCCGACGGTAGTATTTCTCAATTTTATTTAATTTAATGCAGCATGCTAATATAACTAAAACTGAAATAAAATGAAAAAATGGATGTTTACAGACAAAAAAAACAACAAAAAAGAACAAAAACTGATTCAAAATAGTTTACAATAAGCAATCATAATGGTTATAGCTGATAATAGCTATTATGAATGAATGAACATAAATGATCTTTTGATTCCTAGGAAAAAGTAAACAATATAATTTCATTTCGTTCTCAGAATCACATCTAATTTCATATGCATGACCCTACATGTCTTGTAAACACTGTTATTTAGTCACTAATGGATGTTGATATATAACGAAGCAATTCTCGGTTCATATAAGGTCTTGGGTGGACCAGACATTATGCTGGCTGCACCAAATTAGTGAAATTAACCCACAGTTTCTAATCTTGTCAAACCAAGATTTGTTTATATACAGATACTGAAAAGGTGTTCTCATCTCCTAGTTTGACAGCAGACAAGATGCAGGTTTAGATGTGACTGACAGGCTGCTATGATACTGTCTGGACCTCATCGATTACATTCACTCCCAGTCATTAATCTCTGCTCTTAAACAACACAAACAAAGACAAGGAGCAAAAGGAAGCAACTCATTGATCGCAGAAAGGCGATATCAGGTACATCAAACACTGAATCCCATTCATCATATGATAGAAACTAAGTTAAAGTCTTCAAAGAGCTCCCAAAATGGTGTTACATTCATATAAATCACTCGGATTCTAAAAAATGTATGGGTCCTATTATCAAATGACACAATAAAGGAGACCAGCAATGTTTTGAACTTACATTGTTTTAAATCTTACTTTCCTAAATAAGCTTTCCCCTCAAACCGTCAGGCTGTCAGAGACCTTGTGAACTCTACTGCTTAAAGACACAGAACTGTGCATTGTGAATGTATTTATTTAGAAGATTGCAGGAAGTGTCCATAAATGCTTGCTGTAATCAATAAGAAGGGAAAATGTAGTGGTGAACTCTATTTGTTTGATTCATGATGAAGTCTTACCTGTCTTCTCCATGCATCTCTTTGACCCCTTTCTGAACGACCTCTCTGGCAGGTGGCATCTCAGGTGGGCGTCCAACATTTCGAGAGTAGAGGTCGACATTCCGAGAGTAAAGGCCTCCGTCTGTGTGGTACCTTATGATCAAACAACAAAAATAATAGTGCACTATTATCTGAGATCATCGTCTCCCGAGACGGACAGATGCCGAAGAGGATATAACTGAGGTTCAATAATGCATGTGGATTATATATTTTTGAGAAAGCAAAGCAAACTATATTGATTCCTGCATGTCTAAGTTTATGCAGAAGCACACATTTTATTTGAGAGTTATGACAAAGGGATATTCAGTGAATTATGACTATTACAAAATATTTGTTCAAAACAACAACACTTCTTTGTGTGTATATACAGTATGAGCATAATTACAATGCTCTTAGGTGTGAGTCACTGAGTTATAAACATGTCACAGATGAAAGAGCACCAAAACATGAATGTACTGATAATTAGCATCATGCTTCGGCTGATTGCTGTTTAAGGCTGATGTACTGCCTGCAGCTTTGACTGCAGGAGCTTTATTGTGTTTAGTATTACCAAATCCATCACTTCCACGCAAGTTTCTCCAGGCTCAAGTATCAATACTCCATTTCCAGCGTGAGTCAATCTTCTACAGACTTCATTTCTAGAGTTATTTTTCTTTCTCCGTCTATTCATCAGTACAGAGACAGCAAGGGCAGAAGCAATAGTGCATCGCACAGTGATGTATACGTGACCCTGAGCTATTCTTCCAAACAGAGACGTATGACGCTGTTTCTCACCCACATAAGGATACTGGAAGACAGCTGTAACTGCTTCTCTGCTCTGATGGAATGCGTGTAAATGTTATAAATCGATCATCATTTTTTCAAACAGCCTTCCCTTCGTGAATATTGCATACGCCAACAGATAAAGCAATTGATAGTTGGACTGACCTGATTAAACTAAGGCACTCTTTGTTTCTCAACATGGTTACTGATTTCATAGTTTCTTACCCACTGATATCATCTGCGTGTACATTCTTGGCGAGTATGTCACCATCGCTCCCGTATCCGGTCACATCCACCTCTGGTCCCGCCTCTGAAACCCCGCCCTTCTCTCCCGGCTCAGACCCTCGAACCCCTGAGGCGGCCGATCTCCTCAGGGGGGCAGTGTATAACAACCTGGAGGGGTCACCATAGCGAGTAGTGGTGCTTGCACTGGATCTGGGAGGAGCGTAGCTAGGAGCATCACCGGCTTGAAGACGGGGAGTCGACGTTTGGTTGAGACGCCAAGACATTGGGGAGGAGCGGCTCGAGAGGGCGGGGAGGCCACGACCGTTCACTTCTGTAGTTACTGTGGTGTCGAATGTTGTCTCAAGGGTACTACAAAGAAAAAAAAAATTGAGGAGGAGATTAGAAGAGAGAAATTTGGGACTGCAGGCGGATTTGGGTAATTAGATCAATATCCGGTTTCCGAAAGTCGCTGACTTGCCATTTAAAGGCATAAATATCCAGCACCTGTGCCAAGGTGACGAGTTTGCTTGATAGTTTGAGGAACAATCTGTACCCTGCAATGCAGCACTGTTTCGAAATAAAGCTTAGAGTTTAAAATACCCACCAAGTGACTTTTCACTCACTCAGAAAACACTAAAGTTTGGGGTCAGTGAGATTTGTTAAATGGTTTTGAAAGAAGTCTCTTATGTTTATAATCAGTAAAGTTCAAGACCACCTCCCACACTCTCTCCCCCACTTCACTTGCTGCCTAAATACTGTCCTATCATAATAAAAAAGCCCCAAAATAAAATATAAAAGAATTATAACTACAAGCTCTTTCCCTGATGCATGCAGTAGTGTGCTTACATGATCCTGCCCACATCAGATCCTTGATATGTCTATATTAGACCGCGTCTCTCTCCACAGCAGGTCTTCTATCTGTAGGTTGTGAGTGTTCAGCGTTGTGTGAAGGACCCAGCTGAAGCAGAAAGATTGCCAATGTGGCTGTGTTTGATTGCTGCTCTCCATAAAAGGGAAGCTATTCTTATCGTGTCATGTCTAATCCACTTCAACTTAGCAGCAGCCCATCAACAAGCATGTTCGACCTCCTGACCTCTGTTAAGTGCTCCGTCCATGTTTCTGACTGCGCGACTATCAATGTGTGAACTGATTTGTGCAAAGGCGTCTCCACACATCACAAGCTTGTTGATGCGGTGAACGTGTGAGAAAACAGCATATAGACAGATGCTCAGATGCCCATCTTGACACACCCATCATGCAACAAGACTGTCCCGCAACGGCTCTCTCTAGTGGTCAGACAATCACATTACAGAGATATTTTCCATGTCTAGGGTACATGATAGAATGCAAGTAAATTCTCAGCAGTATTTATGAATATAAAATAGACTGTTTAAACAATCTCTGCAAGCAACAAATCTACAATAATATGATTTTACTTGCGTGAGGAAAAAAAATGAGTGTCACTTGACAAATAAGTCATCAGCACAAGGCGATGTTGTCATGACTACACTGCCGGTATATTAATATCCTCACCATCAAAGTCCATTCAGAATGAATCTCATTAGTGGTTAGCTAGCATGTAAGCTGGTCAACAAGGTAATTTGAAAGAGATACACTTTCAAATACTGTGAAAAAGTCAGCTGCAGTGGTTGTATTGCATTGAACAAGCCAAAGCTCTCATTTACAGAAACAGCTTTCATGCTTATTGTTATTCTGCTGTTCTTGGTATATTTGAAAGGGTGGCCGCCAGCGCTTAAGTGTGGCTATCAAAGCATGTTCTGTTTGTGTGTGGATGCTCGTGTTATGAAATACACCAGAGACTTGTGACTCAGCAGCAATGGAGGATGGATAACAAGCCAGGGATGGTCACACACATGGCTGACCAGTTTTTTTTTTGTATAGATAGGACATCTGAGCAGTAATATTGAATTTTGCAGTCTGAACACAGCACAGCTGCTTCATGCAGTCAAAGTTGTTTATTAAAATAGTGCCAGTATGTGGACAAGACATACTGGCACTAAAAATGAGAAGTATGAGAAATGATAAATTAATGGTAAAGTAAAATACCACATAGTTAAAGTATTTTAAAAAAAAATTTAAGAGAGTACTGATTATTTCAAAATAAATCCTTCACCAGTTATTTATTTAGTTAACTTATAATTAAGCAATTTATCATTTTTTTATATGTATTTTACAATAGGGTTCAGTTGATCAACATTATGTATTAACCATCATAAACTAAAATTAACTTACATTAACTTTTTTTTACATTTATTTATATATTTTTACACAATTTATTAATCTAGGCTAAAGTGTATACATAAAATAAATAATAAACTAATATACATATTAGATGAAATATAAAGAGAGAGATGTTGCTTTGGCAAAAAACTGAAATAATATTTAATTATAATAAAAATAAAATAAAACAACAACAACTTATAAATGCACAAAACACATTAAATCAATAAAATTTAAGTAAAAAATATTAAAAAAAAATAAAAAATAAATGGCAATTAAAAATATGAATAAAAACTATCAATTAAAATTAAATTGATCCATATAATTCATCATATTTTAAAATAAATGCTGTGAAAACTGTTCATTGCTAGTTAATCACACGTATTAACCAGTGTTAATTCATTTGAATGCTTTTTGCAGCATTTTTAGACTTCAGTGAGTGACAATTTTATTTAGATGCAAAAATGTGGTGAGGTTTACAGCCATCTGGTCACCCAGCATTTTCTAAAAGTGGCTCTGGAACTGTGTAATGTGAGCATCCCTGCAGTATGCTATTATGTGCTACTCCCAAGTGTTGAACAAAGAACCTAGACCAACTAAGAAACAATGACTTTCCTTTTCTCCTACAAATCAAAGTCAACAAGAAGTGTATGAGCTGGGGTTTATGGCTTGCTAAAAACATAAATCATGTATCTGGAGTTAGTTAGCGTCACTGGATGCAGCAGATTTGGGCAGGTTTCTCTGTCTAATCTATTGATCTGCCGAATCCCCCTCTGGCCCAGTCACCAGCGTTTATCTCCCTCTCTGATGTCACTCCTCATGACAGCTGACAGTTCTACTATATATATTCCTGATGTCTTGTCTTCTCGACAACCCCCGTCTCTTAGCAACATGCTAGTGCTATTGGGAAAGGGTAAGACTGCAGCATTTTTTTGAATCTGCCATCCTCCTCTGCTATCCCTTGAGCGGACGGCCAGAAATCAAATGGCCTTCAGAAACAGGAACACAATTACAAAAGCCACCGGTGGGAAAAGAGCTAGAGCTTATTTCAACTTCCTATTCGATGAATAGGATCCTGTGGGGTTCTATTCAACAGTGAGGTACTGATCAGTAACACATTAATAAATTACGGCTTACGATGGTTTGGAATTTTGAATCGCATGCAAAGTACATACAATGAGACATGGAACAAGCTCTAGATTGATAAATCTGCCAACATTTTGAGATTATGTCATGCATGCTTGCCAATTAACACAAGCGGTTCTTCCTTTCTTCCACATGCAATATTGTTGTTGCTAAAAGTAACTAACTTCACCAAAATCTATTTTTATTCTTTCCAAAACCAGGAGAGAAAATACTAGTGGGAACAGCTCTATCGCACAAGCTTTCATATGTGCGGTTGCCAGATATCAGGAGTTAAAATCCCCAAATCAGAGCTTCTCCGTTAAGAAGTGTTTTGCTTAATTTTTGGAAATCTGCCAACCATCCGCACACGCTCACTCTTCATTGGGATAGCGCCAGTTATACAGTATGACGAAAACTGACGAAAAGTTTGAATTAAATAAAACTAGATAAAACTGCTCTGACATTTAGTTGACTTACACTTAACAGAAATGAGACAGGGTTGATTAAATATGATAATAAATAAAACGTACACCAGGAATAAGACTAAAGGCCCATTCACACCATGCACGATAATTATAAATATAACGATAACTATATTTGCGTCCACACCACCGATATCGCCTGTTCATCATAAGCTCAAGCGCGGAATTGTGATTTTACGCTAATTTGACTAAGACAAAATGTAAAAAAGGCTGACAAAATTAACACTAATGTAAGCTTCCTATATAGTAACTACATAGTTTTTTTTAGTCAACATCTTATAAATCCTCTAAAAATTCCTGACTTTAGGTCTAGAGGGGGTTTTATTTTCCTTAAAATGCTGTCTTGACCTTGAAGAGAATATATATATATATATATATATATAAAACATCAATCAATACAATATTTAAGCTCAGTGAATCTAACACGAACTTCAAAACACGAGCACAGCCTCAGATCAATAGAGCTTTCTTGCGTTCCCACCACAGAGGTGAATAGATGTGCAGAAGCTTCCGAAAGAACACTTACATCCTATACTCTTTCAGAATATATACCATATGTTATGGTTGGAGATGAATGGAAGTCAATCTGAAAAGCTCCTGCGAGACTCATCCGTACATGTGATGGAATCCACATAGTGAGCCAATGTTTCAGGAGACCACACTTCAACATCCTTGACAACCAAACAGCGTCAAAAGGTGAAAAATAGAGCTCTTTCATACAATTAAAAGCACCCTGGCTGGATCACTATCTTCTTTCCATCTGCCGTATGTTATAAAACATATTCTAGTGAATTACTCTGTTTAGTTTGTCACAGTGAAGAATAGCTTTTTCTTATCTTCATTCATTTAGAGCACAGCCTGACAGCCGTGTGTCAACAATATATATCTGACCATTATGAAGTCCAAGGGTTGGAGTTTTTTGATTCATGGGCTCTTTACTGGTTAGCGTTATGGCGAGGGAGGGAGAGGAAGCGTCTAACACCTTTTTGGCTCCTTTGAGAAGCAATGTGCTATGAACAAAAAACAAAAAGGCCAAGCATTGATTTCCAAAGAAGATGCTCCCCGTGAGGGAAAGAGAGAGAGAGGGCCAACACCATCTGTCATGTCAGAGCGCTGCCTCTGAACCACTTTCCTGTAAAATTACGTTCACATTGTGAGTGAGATAAAGAGAGAGGTGCTGAAATAGGCTGGACAAATGTGATTACGCTTATGTATTTTCTTCAGTAATTGGGTGTTTGGGATTTTGGGTTTTAATAAATAATTAATTCCACAAAATGAGAGCATCTTTCATTTCAGAATGAGATTGGTGAGCATCTTTTGTTAGCAAAGATGTTGGCACAGCGAGGGTTTGTATTGTTTATGAGTGCCAAACTGAGCTCTGTCTTTAAAGAAATTAAATTGGCAAAAGAGACCCAATTTTTGGAAAGTGCAGCTGTCATTGTTTTGGAGCTAATGAACTTTCTTTTCATGATGTCTTACTCAATTGCTATATATATATCTTTGTGGATAAGGCAATCCCAGAGCACACAGCGACAACTTTTCGCATTAAAGCTTTATGAGTCAGATCATACTCGTGCATTACAGCTACATTAGATTGAAACCAAATCTGTCTTTGCACTATTTGACCAAACACTCACCTGTGGCTAATCTGCGTTCCGCGTAAACTAGACATTGTTTCTTCAAGATTCTGTCTCAGGTCGGCGATGTTCTTCACCGTACGCATCCGTCTAGTTTCTGGATCCTCCCCTGGTCGATAGAAAAGAAGAAAACATTGGTTACTGACCCTGTTACAGGCACCAAGTCGCTTGCTAGTAAATAGTCTGGAAGGCAGAACGGACTCGGCATATGAACAAGTCAAACATGCTGCGTTCAGCGGTTAGTGAGCGGAGGCTGTCTGCTCTTGCATGTCAACTCAGATGCTGAAGTTACAGCTTGCTGTGCAGCTGATGGGATAAAGGGACAGATTTCACGGTCATCACTTTTCGGCAAAGCATGGAGTAATCCATGCGCTATGACACCACTTCTTAACCCCTAAGCCTGGCTCAAAGTTTGGCTGGGGCACAATTTGCTTATAAAGCAGAAATAAATCAAATTTAAAGAGACTTTTACTGCACGTGTTTTCTGAACAAAAGTGGGTTCATCTCAGTGATATGAATTAGAATCTCTTCTCCATTAAAGATTAATTTAGTGCATGTTTTCAGGTTACAGCATTATTGTTAGTGATTAATGAGTCATTGAGTCATTCACTCGACTGATTCATTTCAAAAATCTACTTTGAGACGCAAAGCAGACTCAAGAAATGCTGCTTAAATGCTGTTTTCTCACAAATGAGGATGAAGTAAACTATTTGTTTTCTCCGTTCTTGATTATTTAATCAAATCAATAAATATAATAAGTAAATTAACTAATAAACTAATAATCCATTGCAAAAACACCCATACGAAGCCAGAAAAAGACAGCAAAGGCAAGAATCTTGATTTGAATATGATTTTTTTGAGCGGAGTTTTTCATGAACATGACACGAAAAGAACACAGGCTCTGGATCTACAGAGGTTCAGTTGAGTGCTTCTTTTCCACTGCATTAAACTCATTGAACAAAGACACTTATATAGACATAGAGATAGAGGCTGATGATGACAGTAGGAGGTCTAACAGCAGGTCTGCAGGGCTCCTGCATCCCATCAGAGACCTGCTTCTTGATCCAATCACATCTGGCACTAATTCACACCTTTGTATTCTTTAAAATACAATGCCAATTGTATATGACGTAAAACACTAATTAAGAGAAAAAAAACCTTATGTGCACTGATCTTGATTATAATTGTGTTACAATGAAACTGTCATACAGTATTTGGACATTTAAAATGAGTGTTACAGTACATCAAAACTGATCATAGTAACACATTTAAATTTTTTATGTGACCTTTTTTTAGAAGTCTTTAGCAAAAGTGAAAAAAATATGTGTATATAAATAATAAATATAAAAGGTGATTCCCATGTGAACCATGATGGATCACATTAAGATTTACACCCACAACTATTCCCAACAGCACTTCTCACTTGTCAAACACCTCAAGGTCAAAGCTTGTTTTTCTCTTGTGTAAACGCCACCCCATATTGTGTGTTAGCACATCTGTGCTGCTGCTAAAAGAGCTGGACACTCTCCTGTACACAAATAAACAGTCAAATCAATCTGCTTTCTTGATAAACTGACAAACAGAAGCAATCATGGAAAGTGAGCCTGACTCAAGCCATTAGAGGGTAGAAGATTGAAGATAGAAGTGCAAGAGTGTCATGACTAACCACCAATCCCAGGGCAGAATGAAAGCAAAAAAGTTGGTCTTGAAGCTGTTTTATATTCTTTTCAGGAGCTTTGGGTGCATTATTATAATAACAGTTTAAAATTGCTAAAGCAGTGTAAGATATTTAATTTTTATAGGTACTATTCATAGAGCACTTTGTACAAAATTGCATTCCTAACAGCAGACGATATAATTTCTTACATAATATGAATGTAGTGGTGATGAAGTAAAGAGAATTGCTTTAGCCAAGTAAGATCAGTCTCTTAATGACAATTTAAATGACAAAATCTTGTTCTCAAAATCCATTCTTTTAAAGCACATCCCATCAAATATTAAAGCTAAAATGACAACCTAATGAAAATAAATAAATACATGTAAAAAAAAAAAACACTCAACCTCACTAATAGTTGACCGTCATGATCCCTACAGCACAGATAGGCATGACCCTGGAGCACAAACAAACCCATATCGAGTCATTGTGAATGTATCAGGTGCTCTTTTACCCAGAAGGCTTTGTTTTATGGGATTGTAATGGACCATTCAGCCAAAGCGTGTAAGGCAAACAAAGTAATTTCTCTCCCTTGCGCCTCACATACAGTATAGAGCTACAGAGCCATTTCAAACCCACACACATAGCAGGTGCCTGGCTATTCTCACTGCATGCATACCATATAACAGCTTCTGACTCAGATATGTAATGATCAAGAGGGCTCTGGGTGGCATAATGTGCACTTGTTGCCCTCTGGGTGAGCAGACACATTTCTGCAAGCGCCACTTGAGCCTGTCAGCAGCAAAGGAGGGCGTGAGGACACACCGCTGGCTCTGTCTGATCAGACGGTAGCTGAGAGTTTGCACTGATTTAACCTCATTGTGGCAGTGTGGAAGCTAACCTCAGAGTCTTCAGCTCCAAACCGGAATCGAATGCATTGGGAGGTTTGTGTTTTGCATAATTTAGAGCGCTGTTGTACTGTATCACTCATTTCAAATGGAGGTGCAAATGTGTGACACAGCAGGTTTGTGCGCCCTCATAGCAAAAGAGCTTAACCATTTACATATAGTGTTAAAGGCACAGTAGCAAAAACCTGCTTAATTATCAGTGTCAGAAAGAGGTTGGAAAATGATTCATTTTGGTCCAAGAAACCTTGACTAATATTAAAAGTCTTACTGGTTGATAGGGTGTTGCTATACAGTTGCTAATGCGTCATGAGTGGGTGTTAAGGTGTTCTGAGTGGTTGCTTTTGTTATTTGCTAGTGACATTGTGGTCGCTATGACTGATTCTTTTGTCTTTTTCTCATCTACAAGGTTAAAATCAATACTCAGGTTGTATAATACCACATTTTCTCTCAAAAAAGCTGCATGAAGCTTCATCTCTATACAAAACACTGTGCATAAAGAGTTACATTCTGGAGTTTCTTAAAGGGGTCACATGACATAGCAAAAAAAAACAAAAAAAACATGATTTTGTGTATTTAGTGTAATGCAATGTGTTACATGGTTCAAAAAGCAGATTATTTTCCACATACCATAGCTCTGATTAGGCAGTTATCCAGTGCATTGGCCAAGTAGCGTGTGACGGAAATGTAACGGACCTTACCATATTTAGAATTTCAGCTTCCATTGCGGAGGTGGCAACAGAACTACAGCTAAAATAGAAGTTACGCCTTTTTTGTGTGTACATTTGGCCAGAGTTTTGCAAATCTTCCCACACATTGACATGGATATGTGGCAGACATTTAAACGTTTAAAAAGTAAAAAAAAAATATCTCTTTGGGTTTAAGACTGGGTTTAATTTTTGCGACTTTACAAATCGTATATGAAAAAACAACTTGCAACACTCAAAAGACAAAAGATAACCTAAAACTGCATCAGAGGACTGCATAGAAAATACCCCGAACTGAGAGTTTAGCCCAAATTGTTTCACCCAATTATTCACCCTCATGTCTTTCGAAACGTGCGTGCATTTCTATTTTCTGAGAATATTTTGAAGGATGTTTGGGCACTGAATTTCTTTCGAAACATTGTGCACAACATGAGGGTGATTCTTGTCTCATTCTGAGACAAAATGTTCATTTTTAGGTGAGCTCTCCATTTAAACATTAGCAAAAGTTCTAGTGACCACTAAAAGGAGTATGAAATAGCCTTGAAAGCATTGCCTTAGTCAACTCAAAAGCTGTGTCAAAGAATGCTACTATAACACTAAACTACAGGGAACTGAATTACTTCAATAAGATGAGGTGTGAGAATGAGGATTGGGCTTGTGAACAAACAGCCCCGTGGTTGACGGTTAACACTAGATGGACTGGGAATGAAAGCATGGACCACATCGATGGGAGGGTAAATAGAGCTATTGATCAGAGCAGCAGACAGCATGGAAGCACTTCAATAGCCGGCAGGTGAATCTAGCTTCTAAATGTTCTCCTAAAGCACAACCATAATTCAACGAGACACAAACATTTCTAATTTGATTACACACTGACAATTACAACAGCGACAGCTTACAGTGTATTACTGATGAGTTTAGGTGACTCGCTATGCAGCATTGCACTTACGGCGTGTCTGTGGGTTCAAAACCTGCTCCAGGTCTCCCAACATGGTGAGTATAACTTCTTTATCCAGCTGTGCCTTCTCATCCCTGGCACTCTCAAGCTCCCAGTCTCCTCCGGTGCTCTGGTCCGGACCTGCTCGGGGGTCGTCATCTGATTTACAACAGCTGCCCACTTTGTCCACCGCTATCTCGGGCCGCTGGTGCTGATGTGCAGGAGCCAACCGGCTGGACTTACGACCCCAGGGCACAGGAATAAGGGAGTGTTCAGATTGGGAAAGCACCTTGGTGAGGGACAGCGAGAGTGAGCGAGCTCGGGTGCCACTGTCCGGATGTCTACGGGCGCTTCCTCGGCCATGCTGGGGCGAGGGTGATGACGACGAAGTCCCGGAGGCTGTTGAAGGTGGTAAAGGTGGGTTGTCCAGCTCAAAGGCATAAACCCGCTGCTCTCCATCGCTGAGCAGCACGAGATTGCTGAGAGAACATTGCTTGCGGAGGTTTAGGTTATCCGGGAGAGGCTGCGGTGACTTGCGAGGTGGGCTGCCGCCCTGAAACACGGAAAACTCGGCTCCTCGCTTCATATTTTCACACGTTCTTTACACTTTTTCTTGTCTTGAAGTTAGTCCTCCTCACATGATCTGCGAGCCTCAGGTGGCTGCTGGCACATACGCTCAGACGCAAAGCTGCCCCTTGCACCGGGGAGCTTCAAATATCATCCTGCCCACACACACACTCGCTCGGCGCAGCCAATAACCAGCATCCAGGTGCATACTCCTCCTGTCTTCTCTCACTTCTTTTCTTCAATGCAGCACGGAGGCTTGTACTGTAGGAAGCAGATCTGCACCAGATTACGGTGAAATTCTAATACACGTCCTTCACGGCATCTCCCCCCTTTTCCTGTCTCTCTTTCGGCGAGCGAAGACTCTTCACACACTCTGTCTATTAATTACCGGCTGGAGCGAGCGCATGTGGTTCGCTCCAAGGGACAGCAGGAGAGAGTGTGTGTGCACTCTCAGACGCAAGCTCAGGGTCCGCCTGCTCCTTTTAACATGCTGTGAGCTGCTTCATTCTCTTTATCCATCTCTCTCTTTCTTCTCTCCGTTTCTCTTTGCAGCAATGATGGCTGGTTTCCTGTTGCTATTAGCTACCGATTCAGCACACACCTACATTACCTACATGCACCTATGATACATTTGCATCATAATCATTAACTAGCAGGGAAATTAGATTTAAATTATATTAAAATTATATTTAAAAAAAAGTAATATAATATAATATAATATAATATAATACTTTTAAATAAATATAATATAATATAATATAATACTTTTAAATAAATATAATATAGTATACTTTTAAATAAATAAATATAATATAATATAATACTTTTAAATAAATATAATATAATATAATATAATACTTTTAAATAAATATAATATAAGATTTAATAATATTTAATAATATAATATAATATAATACAATACATTTGCCATAAACTTCAGCCACATATCAGCCATCTAAAAACAGAACAGGTGCATACAGAGATTTTGCACTTGCATAGAGTGGAACATATTTTACAACCGGGCGGAACCCACAGTGCACTTCCACAGGAAGTAAGATCTGAGGTTAACATCTATTAGTAGCAGATGTGAGGGTTTCCCTGACCGCATCACTGACCAAACCATGGCATTTCAAACGTGAACAGATGTAGAGAAAAGCCTGCAGACATGCTTCCTAAGATGAAAAATGCTTTTTGTCTTGATGTTAAAATTAAAATTTATCTAAAAATAAAACACAAATTAAGGCTTTTGTTTTTAGTCCATTTGATTTCCATTTCATCCCACTGCTGTCTACAATCAGGTGAAACTATTGAAGTAATAAAGCGATACTTCAATAGTGACTTTTACATCTATGTTAAAATTAATACTTTTTCTATGCATATTAGTCAGACATTTTTGATTGCTTATATATAACACATAACATATATCAACAGTCTTATCTGTATTAGCTGTTAATAAAACTCAAACAGACTAAAATCTACATCTAATTCTACATGCATCATTTAGAATTAGCATCTATTGCATCAAAACTTTCCAAAAACAGACAAATCAAATGTCTGACCATGAGTCAGAATGCTATTGCTGCTTCTAGATCCACTCGCAAACAACAATGTCCCTCACCTTCAAAACGACCACAGCAGGGCAGCATTCTCATTGACGTGCAAACACTGACCGCTTTGTGCTTACGTGTTCGTGTCTGCAGTTTATTCATTTTAATTTGACATTCCAGGCATTTCTGTGCAAGCTGGAGCACTAATTTATATCTCATTAAAGAAGAGTGGACTGGTTTGGGCAACGATTTTCCAGTCGGGGTTGTTTTGAGCTTTTATAGATTGTTAATTACAAACAAAATTCATTCAAGTAACCGGGAACCTTGGGGATACACAGACAAAGATGATCAGATCCCAAACCGATTAAATCTCCTCACGCAGAGAATTAATGAAATACACAAAAAGCATTTGCAGAGGGATATAACGAAAGTGGCTGTGCTGATAAATATGCACACAGCAAATGAACAACTAGGAACACGTGTCACAGTGCACCCTCCAATGCCAGAAACTGCAGCCCAGGTAAATGCAGCATTTGGGCACAATTTGCATTTATTTCTTACAGTTGCTCAGTGACTGGTTGTTAATAGATGTGTGCGAGCGGTGCCTGAGCCCCAGGCACCTATCTTCAGCTATCAGCTGTCACATCACAGTCCCACACACAGAGAAATACACACATGCACAAATAAACAACACATTCTGCAGCCTGGCCTCCCAAACAAGGCCGGCCTTTGTCCACCTGTCATATCTGACCTTTTCTTGCTGCGACAGCAACATGGAACTAGCGGCCTGCAGAGAGAATCTGTGCCAGTGCTTCAGCTTCTGTGTGTGTGTGTGTGTGTGTAGCTCTCGTATGTCTGACTGTGTGTAGGTATGCATGTGAACATGTGGCAGAACTCATCCTACTGTACCTGAGATCTCTTCCAGGCACTGTTTGGCGGTCTTGCCGTAGACCAGGTCTTTTGTGGGACTGAGACACGGTTCAGGGGGGGCCACAGTAGTGCAGTCGTTCTCTGAATACGTCCTGAGTGAAGCAAAAGGAAATATTAGATATAAATTATTAGCATTTCCCATAGAGTAGATTGTTCTGCATGCATGCATGAACACTATTATACAGTCAATATGAATTTTGCATTAGATTCAAGTGCCTTGTAATAAGTGCTTATTTTAAAAAGAAAACAATTTATCTATGCACTTTTGATTTTATGAACACTTACATACTATTGTAGTTTTTGTTTCTATTTTAATTTTTGTTATTTTAGTATTTTTTACATGTGTTTTTGTCATTTTTATTAGCATATATTTATATTTGAAGATGTCTTTTATTATGTTTTAGTTTTCAGTAGATTTACTTTTTCTTTTATTTTAGCACTTTAACTTTATTTTAGCAATTTAACTTTAGCACTTTCAATTTTACTATAAAGATGGAATAGACATAGTTTTTATTTTTAAATATTTAATTTTATTTTAGTATATATATATATATATATATACACACAAACACATTTTTATTACATACATTCATCACCATAATAACAACAACAACAACAATACTAATAAAAAACATCTTATAATAGATTAACAGTACTACTATAATCTAACTCTATGATTTTTCTTTATGTAATAAGTCACAGATTAGTGATTTTATGTAGCTAACATGTTTGTCACTATGGGGGGACCTGGCCCCCAAAATTATACAAAAACCTGGCAAACACATGAACACACAATGTTCAGACTTGGCTGAAATAGTCAGGGAAAAACTCTGATTGTATATGCATAACAACCGCGCCTACAACAAAGCCATCCCAGGACACCTGCACTCGTCCAGATAAACATTCCCTTTCTCATACACACACACACACACACACACACACACAATTCACCAGCCAAATATATCAGTGGTATGTCACACTGTTAGTTTCACCATGTGTTCCACTCTCATGCCATTGAGATGCTGCATTACCTGTGACCACACACACACACACACACACACACACAATTCACACAAACTCTGCCTGCAAATGCAAATAAACAAATGAAGCAAAAAGGAAGAGGGCATAAACTGTCAGGTAGCTTCAGGGCTTGGTAATGAACTCATTAAGTGATGAAACGGCATAAAACAAAACAGACAGATTCAATAGAAGGTCAACTAAGGACACAGAGATTTTACTGGCAACAGATGCATTGTTTAATCTTCTTAATACAGTTTTCAAGCAACATCACTGAAGCTGAGGGTGTTGATGTGAGGAGAGGCAGTGGATGGGAGGTCAACCCACTGTTCTCAATGCCAGTGGAGGCAAATACAAAAGCTCTGTTCCAAACCCACATGAGCTGCCCACCTAGACAACATTTTTAGGCATCTTCATGCTCAACATAAAGACTCAAAAAGTAGGATGCAAAAATTAAAACCACATCCACAGTATATGTGTACTGTGTTTATTTATTATGTGTATCTATTAGACGTATACACAGTACACAGATATGTATATATATTTACACACATAATAAATACATTGCACACACACGTTAAGCAAATAAAAGCTTTTATTTTGAATGTGTTTAACAGTGAATAATTGTTTAACAGCACTAATATATATTATTATTATTATTATTGTTTTTGAGAACCTATTAGAATGAGTTAATGAGGAATGAGTAATGAAAATTCAGCTTTGCCAAGCCAGCAGAGGGAGCTCTCACCTCTGCCCTGACTGTTACAGCTCCATCTGCTTCCTCTTTAGGTGACTTCCAGCCAAACAGAAAGTCGTGGAGTATTGTTTGCTGTAAGCAGACTCTACCATACGCGTTCTGTTTTTATCCTTGCTTCTTGCCATTGCCAATGTTTTGTCTTTGTCATTGCCATAGCCTTGCTTTCATTGTCTTGTTACACTTGTTACTTTGGATTGCCCTCTTGGATTTTGATCCTGTTACCTGTGTTTTCGTGAATGTTTCGCTGCCTGCCCTGACCATCACATTTTACTGGATTACGATTCAGCCTTGGATATTCCTGTTTGCTGTTGTTTGGACTTTGCCTGTTTAGACCACGTTGTGTGTGTAAATAAATCTAGCACTTGGATCTTATACGCCTGTCTGAGTCCCGCCTTGTTACATGCCGTCACATGAATAACTTACACTTTAAAATATATTCAATTAGAAAATGGTTATTTAAGTTGTAACAACAATATCGATATTTTACTATGTTTTTTAAACTAAAAAAGCCCCCTAGGTAAAAAAAAACTTGGTGGTGAATATATAATTTAAAAATGTATAGTACTACAGCTTCCTCAACTCACTTGCCCTCGCCAAGCATGCCTAAATGTCGGCCTCTAAGAGTAGTTCTTATTGCATGATAACCATGTGGACCTGTTCAAAATGCAGTGTATGGTCTTGCACACACCGTCAAGTGCTGTCGCAGCCCTGCAGGTTTTACAGTGTCAAGCAAAGCTCTCGAGAGGAAGATCTGCAGTGGAGGGGAGTGTGATAAGGGCTCCACTTTAAAATTCCATAAAGACTTAAGGTTATAATCCTTATGAGATGGCACTAAGAATGCCAAACACAGCTTTAAAAAAATGGCATCATCTTCCTCTGAATAAAGAACCCGTCTTTTCACGAGAACTGCTACATTCTTAAGGTTCAGTGTGTGCAGGTATGACACACAGGGGTCACTAAAATCTCTTTATTCTTCATAGGTATTACCCTGTTACTGAACATACACAATCGCTCAAGAACAATACTCCTCCTCTCTTTGTTTTCATCACTCTCTCGTCTTTCATGTCGGTTTTTGTCTATCACATGCCCATTAACACTCTCTTTGTCTCTGTAATAAGCAGACTCAAACTGTTATGAATGTCCCCTGCCTATCAATCACACATTCTCTTTTCTGTTCCCACATCCTCTTCCTCCACTCTAACCTTTTCACCCTCATTAGTCATCATTTGTGATGTCATCCGTCTATTGGTGAGGACTGTAGGAAGCCACACCCCTTAAACGAGGCAGTCTGGCAAAAGCTCAGCGGTTCCCACTTGGGCTAATAATACTGTTGAGATGAGACATTTGCCCACCGCATTTTCTTACAAAGTATTGCACGATTGGGAAGGCGGCGCAGGGGACAGATGATCCGTGGGTGTGTGTTTGTTCATCTAGAAGCTGGTTTGATAAACTATAGATAGATTGCTGGTTCAACATATATTTGCCTGTAATTAACAATGCTTTTTGATGCTCTTTAAGCTCCTGTGTGTAAGCGGGGTCTCACTCCATTTGGTCAATAAAGGACTCTTGTCTAGACAGTCTATACTGAAAAGAGATCCATTCTGTTACCATAACCCCCCACAGTCAGATTTAACAAGACATCCTCCAAATTTCTCGTTCTGCCTTCAAACTGACGGCAGAGCGAAGAAATGATTGATTCGAAAATGACTGAAACCCGGGTTGCCTACACAGAAACACCACTGTGCAACATATCAGAGCATGTGCACTTCCCACCAGGCCACCTCTAAAACATTCAGAGTTTGGAAAATCGTTCATGCAGATATTTTATTAAAGGAAACTCTATTTTTTGGTATTGTTTATGGTGCATCTTCATGACAAATGATTAATTGGTTACACACGGTAAAAGAGATTCTTTAAAATATCTGTCTTGGTAGTGGTGTGCAGAATAAGTAAAAGATGAGGTAATTATTTTGGACCTCCTGGGGATGAGGGTTTCATCTTTGCCTGTCTATTGAGGGTAATTACAGAGACATGGTCCTGCTGTCTCATGGATAATGATAATGATTTCACATCCCAGAATAGAACCCAGGAACCCAGATCTGTCTTGTTTGTCTGAGTCTTGCCCTTTTATGTCTCTAAGCATCATTGGAAATATGGACCCCAGTAGCCCTGTCAGAACTAGAAGTTAGCTGGGTCTATGATGAGGACATAGTAAGTCTGAAGAATGACCAGTTCTGTCCAACAACATTAGCTCTGAAACAATTTTGTCCAAAGGGACGAAGTACACTGATCACAAAGAAAGCCTGACAGCCATTAATTAACTTGCCAGGGCGCAATGATAAAGCGACAGCTATAGTGAAAAAAAAGAGTATTTGAAGTACATTTATTCTATGCATTTATTCTATGCTGTGTATCCTTGTAACTGTACTTTTAGCATACAAAAGTATGCCTGCTACATTGGGACAACTAATTTTGTATTATGCAAAGATACAAATGTTGATTTGTGTTTAGGTATCACTCACCGATACATGAAGGGGGCGACGGTTGCCGTGTTAGGATGGTTATGTTGCTGTTGCTGGGGAAGCTGTACTGCCCCATTACCTCCTAGAGCTCCTCCACCGCCCAGCCCAGATGTGGCGGATCCAGAAAGCGCTGAGGTACTTGTTGATGACACCATGCTGGTCTTCCGATTCTCCAATCCTCCCAAAGATCTCTGCATATATATAGATTGACCACCTTTACTAAGTTTAGTTTTCTCACCACCTGTAGCAGGTACACTAGTTGCAGGTACACTGGGTTGTGTAGCTGCAGGCTTGGCGGTTGCTGCTGGAGCCTTCAGACCAGGCTTGGGGATGCCGCTGGAGGCAGGGATTGCACTTTCTTTCTTCACAGAGGCTGTGGACGTTTTGCCTCCTTTGGGGATGAGGCTGGCAATTTTGGAGCCTTTCTTAGAGGGCTCCACTATCACTGGCTCTTCTTTGGGTGGTGTGTTTGCTTTGCTCTTGGTCTTGTTCTTGTCCTCTTTGTCTTTGGGTTGTGGCAAGGACTTATTGTTGTGGTTCTTGCAGTTGTTGGCCTTGTTTGGGGGTGCAAAAGAGGACGCGGGAGTCTTCCCCTGCTGTTTTGAGATCCCGCAGGGTGGTGTGGGACTGCAGGTCCCCTCATCTCCAAACTCCGACAAATCGTCCTCCTCCTGGAGAGCCATTTCGGCCACTGAGGGTGAGGTTCTGGATGCGGATCGAGGGTTGATGAGCCGGAATTTCTCCAACATGGAGCGCTGGTTGCCGGGGGCTGATTTGGAGGAGTCTGTGATTGGGGGTCGGAGACGATCGGATGATGAGGGAGGGGTTGGGGAAGCGGTTGGGCTGGGCGGCTTGGTGGCCAACATAGACGAGGTGGCACTGTGCTTCATGTTCATGGACTTGCTGCGCCAGGTCTTTCCAGCAGTGGGAGAGGGGATGGCAGAGGCCAGCTGCTGCCCGCTGGTGCTGGAAGGCACCGAACCACTGCCGTTCATGTTGCCTGGCAGAGGAATGCCCTTCACCGACTCTGCATCAGAGAAACAGACAACACAGCGGACACATCTGTTAGACTGATAGAACTACACCCTAGATGAAATACAAAGTTTGTCTTTGGCAAGGAGGAAGAATATGGTTACAACAATAATCAAATATAAGCATAAGAGGAAAGAGACAGCGGGAAGGCAAAGTGTCCCACAAACACATGTGGAACAGATAGCGCTGCGTCCAAATCTTTACTCTGCAATCCCACTGCATACTGAAATCCCAAGCAATGCTGCAATGCACTGAGGCAGAAAATTGGATCCTAAATTGATTTTGTGGGATTTCGAATACTTTGTTGTTGCCATAGACTCTCTTGTTCTTTGTAAGTGCAGTGATGTTTTACACAGAATCAACATGGCTCACAGAATAACATACATAAATAAATATTATACTTAATCCAAAAATGAGATATATATATATTGAACAAGACAATGCAGATATGTAACATCCATTACAATTCAACTACTGGTCCAATGATGATGATGATGATGATGACGACAACAACAATAACTTCCTATTGCTAAGCTCAGAGCTAAAATGTATACAGTATATAAATTGGATTACTTTGACTAGATCTCAGTGGATTATACATTACTGACAAAATATTTAGGTACAGTATGATATACTTTTGAATACAATGCATATGAAAACAGTAATCAGACAGTATAAACCTAAATATCATTTAATTCCACCAATTTGCCATCTCCACCGTACTTAGCTTTGTAAGGGGAATGCTGAGTGTCAGAATGTTTTAGTGTTTAAGGGAGGAATATTTACTTAAAAAAAATATTGTATAGACAGACAGACAGATAGATACATACATACGTACATACATACAAACTACAACATAACTAACTACAGCAAAGTTATGGCTGTACATAACTTTGATTAGTTATGTGCACCCAGATGTATCAAAGTGTCAAGATGAAAATGTTTAAACACAAAGGAAGAAAGGACGATATGGGACTTCATTTGGTCCCATTGAAAATCTTGTAGAGTGAACAGTGATTGGACTATGAATGAGCGCTGTGTGGATCGGGCTTCAGTGCATGTGTCAGCTAAATTAACCCCGTCTTTGGAGATAACAGCAGCTTAAATAACAGCCTCTCTCACACTCATACACACACACTAGACCATCGAAACGTGGTTACCATAGCTACCCTTTTCTCCACAGCAATTTATATGTTGAAAGCGAAACGCCACTTTGTTCTGGGAACTCTGACAGGATGCCACACACATTTCAAAACAAACACATTAACAGGTGTGATGACAGAAAGCATGGCATTGAAGATTTTTCACCTTAATTTACTATTGTCTAATCCAGAATCCAGGGTTGCATTAGCCATTTTCTTTGCCTCTGGCTCTCTTTGTTATCTCTTCTTCCCAGTTCTGATATCTCTCTCCCATCTAAGTCGCAGGTTCTACTGTATGAAGCTGTGCCAAAAGTTCAATGGATGTACTAAAAAAAAAAACTGATTTCCTTCAAAGTAATCCAGAAATTGGACACAGTGCTTTTGAAAGCTGAGCTAATGCTTACAAACATGCTGATTCACTCCTTCAGCCAGTGCGAATGGTGAAATTAGTTTTGTTATACAAGACTACTTAATATGCAAGTGTTTGTGCCCACTTGGCATAGGGCTTATAAACAGATTTGCATCCACAGAGAGGCTTTGTGCTGAAATACGTAAGTGATGGTAACACTGACAGATTTGAGGTCAAGGATTAAATCAGTTAAAGGTCAAACTCAGGATTATGAAATTTGGTTTCAAGCCTGCCATAAAAATGAAAGACTACATGCTAACTCTGTTCTAAAACCCAGTGAGCTGCCTAGCGGGCTACAAAGGCTAACTGTCATGAAACCCCTTAAGTAACTGATTTTTAACATTCTATGTAGGCAGAACGAAGCTTATTATGAGATATTAGCATGTTGCTAAGCTAGCAAAGTTGATACAAAAACCAACTTCAAAGAATGAATTTGAATTTGTCTTCCAAAAATATTTTAGGTCAAAGGTATTTGGCTGACAGAAATCTGATCTATTTAAACAGGGACATCTATGTAGCCTAACTGTTGTTAGAAATCAAATCAGGAATGGTTATATCACATAAAGTGTGCTTTTTAAGCTCAAACAACTCACAAAAAACATGATCCAGCTAATGCATGTTTTATGATATAAAAACAAACATGCGATTTGCTCTTTTAACTGTATGATAGGACTTAAAATCCTACAGTCAACATTTTAAAGGCTAGAATGCATCTTTAACAGCTTTAACTGCCTCTTTTAACTGTGCAACAAAAGTCATGATTTCTCCCATTCATATATGTACCAGGCTGTTTTTGAATGCATGTCAGAATAGCTTCTCTTATGAAGGACACACGTAATGCTGCCTTTTATGTGCATATTTATTTATTTATTTTCGCAGGCAAAATTCAGTAATTTTTGTAGAAAACCACAAAACTTCAATTCCAAATGAGGGCGATGGATTTCCTCGTGCAGATTTGGCAAAATATTCAAATTAGTCACGCACGTTCACCACGTTGACCAGAAAGATGATTGGTTTGAAATCTACTGCTACCTGGGCCTTGCTTCTTACAATGCTACAATATTGGCTGCAAAATATCACTAACATTAAATAATATTATTTCATATTTCAAATTTGGCCAAAACACTGTACCGTATCTCACAAGGCAGCATAATTTTTCTGCCTACTGCATGAAACAGCTTTTGTGTCAACTGTACACCTACAGTACGATGCCTTAAAATGCTAGGTAGGCAGCTCACTGGGGTTTTGGAACAGAGCTTCGCTCTCTCTCCCAGCCCCTCCCATAGTTCTTCAGTGCGGCAGACTTTTTGGACAGAGGAAAAAGGAAGATGAGGGAAAAAAGGCAGATGGGAGTTTGCTTTTCTCATCTGTGGAAGTATTAGTGCAGTAGCCCTGTAAATCAAGGTTTTGAGTAATGTCAGGCCCGATGGAAGAGGGCAGGAATGGGTTTCGAGAGAGACGTCGCCTATTAGGACTCTCGGATTCATCAAAGCCCCGTCTGCCATGTGAGACCCTCTGTCTGGCTTTGTGTGTACCGTCTAGCCCTGTCCCACAACCAGTGTCTGGGAACACCAGCATCTGTGCTAACAACGAATGAGGACCAGTAAAGTCCGGTATAAATCTAACTTGGCACAGTACAGCCAAAACAAACAGTCTGTGAGGGAAATCGGTTGCGTTTTGTTCACTTATTCTTGCTGTGAGGGGTGAAGCAGGGGCGAAATACGGGTCACACGTCTTTGAACTCCCAACTCGGCTTCAATCGACACACTCCATCAGGTCTAGCGCAGATTTATGAAGTAACCAACTAGCCTGTGGAGATTTACACACTGGTGGCTAAATAGCCATGTGGTTTTATGAAGTCAGCTTTGAATGATGGTTCGGCTTTGACAAGAAGATGAAATTTAAAGTGAACTCTGAATAGGCTGGTTATGTGGAAGAAGCAGAAATATAACATAAACGTCATCTCCAAATATATAGGAGGAGGACAGTGAATTGCGAGGGCAGATCACCTTTTCAGATGTGAATAACACACCAGAGAGGAACCACAGTGGAATATTATACTTTAATTTCCCAGGAAATTGTGTTTTTCCACAGATTTACTGTATTTCATTATGAAAATGTAATAATAAATGCATGAGGGAACCACCTCAGAGCATCTTGCCCAGCGCTATTACTGTTCCTGTGATAGTGGCACCATCTAGTGGATAGCAGGATATAGTTGTTGTTGTTTCGATAGCAGGCAGAAATCTTAATATTGATATTCTGTATATTGCTCACCTCTGTCGTTGCCGCTAGCATACTGAAGTGGTTTGCTCTTGTCAATACTGTTAAAGCTCTGGCTCCGTCTGTTTAGGTTTGAGGATCCGTGGGCTTTACTACTGCTACTGCCGCTGCCTGCAGCGGGGACTCTGGAGGGACCTGGTAACCTGTAACACACAACACACACTTATTAGTATGGCTTTCAGTCACAGGACACTATTAAATATGAACTCTACAAACATACACTATAACTATGGTTAAAAATAAAATGACAAAACAACTAAATTTTGGACAAATTCAGGATCATATATATCTATAAAAGTTGTGAAAGTTTATTTATGTGCTCATTACTGTGAATATTTACATCAAATAGAGGGTAGTCATAAGTTCAGCTGTATAAATTAGACATTGGGTAATGGTTCTTGACAGAAAACACTCACTTGTTTGGCAACAAAACACAGAAGCCAATAAATTGATGGTATTTAACAAAATGATTTGACTATGATATCTTTTTTCAATATGTCAACACCTCTTAATTGTATAAACCTGCAATAAAACTAGCCTGGAGTGTGTGTGTGTGTGTTTCTTTGCATTGTCTTGTGCTGTATTCATATTATTGATGATTTACTCATGCATAAAGACTTAATGACTCACGAGTGCCAGCAGTTTTTTAATTAGGATGCACGACCCTGTGACACATCAGCCTAACAACGGCTCATAAACATGTTGTGGGGAAACAAAACAGGGATTTAACATTCTTTGACACCGACATTTTATTATAGCTTATAGCTTGTTTATTATAGCTGATTCAATTTCGCACCAAACCAGAGATGTTTCACTTTCCTCCAATCTGATTACGGCAATAGAAAATTTATTTAAACAAACCAAACTGATGACCTTGTAATAGTTTCATTTTATAAACCATCTGAAATTCCCATCCTCATATGACATTCTCATCACCGATCAAATGTTTTGAAAACTCTTAGTGCACAGATTCAGAGCAAATAGCTTTCCTTGGAATGATGGATTGAAGGATGATGATTCAGGCAGTTCAGGTGCATGTCTCATCAAGCCTCTAATGACACCGCTTCATCACTCGCTCATTTCCCATCAGGCACTTCTGCTTTTCCCCATTAACCTGTTGTGCAGGCCACTATCCCCAGCTACGATAATACGCAAGCATATCTGATGCTATTTCTCAGACAGGTTACTCGGATTAAAATTTGGACAGACTTGTCTGAATTGAGGACAGAGTCTAAATGGAAGACTTTTAGATGTTTTTGTTTCAAAATTTGTGTCTGTAGAGAGTATCTGCAGTTTCGTACTGGGCTGTGTGTGTTTGTTTCTTAAATATACAGCCTAATTTCATCATGTTCTAATCTGTAAGTAAGACTGTGTAACTCTCAGCTGCACGTAACACAGTTTATCATGTAAAAAAATCTGCAGGATTCAGCAGATTTCCCCCCAAAACACATCAGAAGTGAGCAGATTCGGTTTGACCTGGTTCAAAGACACAGGCAGCATCTGACATCAGGGTTTATAAGACATTTGGCTTTCTAATTTGGTCTTGAAATGTTCCTTAGACTGTGATTTGCATAAATATGTATCATGTTTACATTCACAAACACAAATCTGCCTGTAGAGGATAAATTTAGTGCTTACCAGGCATCCGAATACAGAGAACGCTGCTAAAATAGACCTGAATTAAAGCTACGGTGTGACATTTATTTTTTCCGTGCTTTAGACTTTATTCTATCCTGACTTTTATACAAAGACAAGTATGATATTTATAGGTTGATTTGCCTGAAAAATCCATGACACTTTCAAAGCATTGCTCTTTTTGAGCATCCCGACACAGCAACACGCTGGTTTACCCAATGGTATGAGTTGGGGGCGGGACTATCTGTCTGTTTGGCCAATAGCATGGAAGCAGTAAACTTGAAAAGTAATTTTTTTACAGTTTGTCTGATGACACTAATGGTAAAGGCATGATATATTCTGCTTTAAATGTCAGTATTAAGTCAATAGCTGAATCTGAGTCGGTCAGCTGGAAGACCAGGGGCCTCATGTATCAACGCTGCGTACGCACAAAAACTGTGCGTACGCCAGATTTCACGCTCACGTTGGGA
>JAUMHQ010000051.1:9803270-9840554 GCA_032361165.1 Enteromius paludinosus | reverse complement strand
GCACATTTCCAGGTTTGTCCGTACGCAAGGTTTTAGTAATAATTCTACGCAAGTCTTTGTACATGAGGCCCCAGGTCTCTGGATTGGTTCTTGGTTATATTAGGGTATTAATTAAAGTGTCAATGGGGCTTAGATGAAAACCATAAGAGTTTGACGGAGTTCAACTGTGAAACGTCTCAACTTCGGAATAATCCCTGAATTTTAAAACCGCATCACATCTTATCCAATCTGTGTCTCGCATACATAAAAAAGCCTTATGGGAGATAAGATGGAGGATGTTTAAGGATCAAATAAGACTGCTTCTGTCATCTTCGGTGAATCTTAATACTATCTATCCAATTGAAGTACACTGGATATAGCTAAAAGTTCTGGATTCTAGAGGACAGCTAATTTTAGCCATTATTATCCATCCTGCCTTCCTTCCTTTAAGAAACAAGATTATAGGTTACTACAATTTTCTCTCTAACCCAGATTACTGCACAATAATCTTGAATTGTTGAATTGATCTCAGACATAGAGTTTCATACGCATCTCTCTGAAGAAACAAACATGAGTGTGTATTTTTGTTTGTGTGAAGGTATGTGTGTATTAGTCGTCTCTGAAGCCACATATCAAATGTCATTTCTACTTAATGACAAATAAATACATAATATTGCCAAAATTAAATGAACACAAATTTTAACATTTAGTAAAAAAAAATGATTTATTCATCTATAATAAAACTGAAATGGACCCACCAGCTTATCACTGGATTATATATAAAATATTAATGAAGTATAATTAAAATGTGTCTGAAATTCATTAATTGGATCTCTTTCATTTGAAGACCCACAGCAGACAAAGATATTTTTGGGCAACTGGGTGGCGAGATGTATTCATATTTTTTAAAGAACCCTGAAGGCCTGTTCACACCAATAACTAAAAAGATAACGATAAAGTTGTAGTTCTGATGAACGATAAAATGCATTTACAGAATCAGAATCAATCCTGGCTGTAAAACCTTGAGAATCTAAAGCAGCAGATGAGTGTGCGCTTAGAATAAACAGATATAGTTATATAGTTCTTGTTGCGTTCACACATAAACACAAACACACACACATGCACACAGACAGTTACTCATGTCACATGATACTCGGATATCATTCTAATATACTGATTTGGTGCACGTTGCACACACTGCATTTTTTTTCTTCATATTCATCATTTCCTATCAAAATGTTTGCTATGGATGCTAAAAGGCAGAAAATTAAACCTCATCTGAATTGTTTATGATAGACAGAGGCAGTGTGTAAATGTGATTGACACAACATGAGGTTGTGTTTAGATGAGATTTCAAACTCGGTGTGCAAAGACCTTTATTATCAGGGTTGAAAACAGATTTGTTTTCACTTTCAATCAATGCCTTGTTGAGGAAAGCATTCATTTATTAATTGAGTATAGAGTATAGTGAAAGAAAGTAAATAAGCTTAAAAATGACTTGAATGATTTATCAATTTTTATAGTTTTCTGTGTGACGATATTTGGTATAAGATTGACTTATTTTCTGGCGCTTTTAACCAGGAAGAACCAATAAATCTGATTTGTGATCTGATTTTTAATAAAAAGCTTGTGCAGCCCACTGATACGCCTCTCTGCATCCTTATCTAAACTTCTATATATGACAGTATCCAGCACATCTGAATTTAGGATGAAAGCAAAGACTAGCAGGAAAATGCTGATTCAGGACCGAAGGAGTGTCTACTCCTAACATTAAGATATCAGTGCTTTGAGAGAGGATCCCAGATCCTTCAATTAAAACTGCAATGTCTCCATTCCTGTTGCTCTCCCTGAGCAAATAATGCCGTCAGTCGAACCCTACCTATCCGGCTGTCAGTGGACTAAGCACTGTATCACACACAGTGTCCATCACATATCTCAAATAGTTTGGCCAGGGGCTGCTTGAAATGCTTCGCAAGCACAACGCTTCCCACCAGCTCTGAGATGAAGCAAATGCTTTCAGGGCCAAACAACTGCTGCCGGAGCTAGAAATGGCAAAAAAAACCTCCGGTCAGAAATAAACCGCACTCAAGATCTAGGGTTCATCTGGTACTTTCTGCATTCGTTTATCTCAAACCAATTCAACTCAAAACCCTCAGAAAAAGCTCTAGAAAGAGTTTGGGAACGTGAAAAAGCCAGACTGCAGTTGAAGAACAGACACCATCAGCAAGCATTTCTATCATAACTCACTCTCATCACCCAGATCTTTTGCTACAGCTTTGAACATCAGTAGATCGGCTTTCCCGAAGGTCTGCTGAGAGTTTCAGGTGTCAGAACGGAGCGAGAGCAGGCAGATACAGTTGAAGACTCTACCTTGTGTTTTTCTTCTGAGGGGCTGCTATTCCACTGTGACCTGGTGGACTTGTATATCGTGCGGTGAGACTGTAAAGAGGTAGCGGGAGAGAACGAGAGAGAAACGGGAGAGAAAAGAGGGAGGGAGAGAGAGAGAGAGAGAGGAGGTTAATGATTGGATTGAATTTTTTTTCAAACTGTGGCATCTTTCTCTCTAATGCAATAAGGGCGGCACTTAACGCGGGCTGCAAACACAAACAGCATGGCCTCTGTGTGCGCCTACTCAGATTCACATGACATGTCACTCGTCTCAAACCACAAGTATGTGCATTTCCTCCAACCGTCCTACTGTCGGTGTTGTGTGGTAAATCTTAACTAGTTCAAAGCTAAATCACAAACTCCATATATGTGTACCTTTCAGCATGTGTGTGAGTACAGTGAGGGCTTTATTCTCAATAGTGGTGAATCACTGATCGGTTTAGATTGACCTCCACAACACCATATCACTCAAAGAAAGAAATCCCACACGACAGAGAAGATATTCCTGTAGGTGCAGTCACAATATAAAAAATATTCACACACTCTCTCTCACAGACACATGCACGCCTCTTTCATAAATATTTTACTTAAAATTTGTACTGTGGCCAGTGCTTACACACTGTACTGTTGGGGGGGGGGGGGGTATATAAATAAATAAATATAATTTTTTTTAAATCCTAAAAAAATGTATCATGCTTTTCACATTAAGCATTATAAGCAATTATAAGAATGTACATTGTACAATTTTTTTATTTACTGAAAATTTGCTTTGCCATGACAGTAATAAATATATATTTAACTTGTAGCATCCCAATTTTTACTGTATTTTGTCAAATAATTGCAGTCAATCCATAAATCAATCAATCTTTGGTATAGCCGTGCGAAGCAAATCCTGAATGGTAGTGTATACATAATGAAATTTACTGTAGCGAATTAATCTAGATTTTAATATAAAATTAAGTTTGGTTATAGGACAGTTTTAATAGCTTCACAAGTGGTTAATCCAATCAGATATTAGAACGAACCAAAAAGCGGTAACACTTTATTTTACAGTACTGTTAAAGTACATAATATGTACTTATTATAATAATTACAATAACTACAGTAAGTAATAACTAGGTAATAACCATGAAGCTACCGCATGTAGTGTATTATTTGAACTTACATATCCTGAAATGCAATCACTGTGTATGTTTTAAACACTTCTTCAAACCATGAATATATAAGTATCACATGTAGTATACCTACAATTACTGTGAAAATACATACGGTAACGTATAAGGCATTAGATTTGCTGACATCACAATAAGTCTTATCCATTTTCCTTAAATTCAGAGTGAATAAAAGGTAAATAAAGCATGTTGTACGCATTTTGGGAAGATGTTTGGTCGTGGATACCATAGATATGTTCATGAAAAGCCAGAAGCTGGATTCGCTTTCCTGTAAGACTTGATGCATTACTGTAATAAACTTCATGCAAACATCTTTTATGGCTGTTTAGGGGAAAACACTAGAGGTTTCTGAGATGATATCTGTAAGGGCATAGAAGACCCTCTGTCTGAGGCTGGGGTGAACAAGTGTATTTTGTCAGATCGGGTATACTGTGTGATGGATGGAGGTCCTGCCAGTAGGACTTCTACTTACAACACACACACATAAAACAAAGCACAAACACCCTAGGCCAAAGCACAAAACAGTCAGCTACACAGGTCTCAAATCTCTTTCTCTCCAGCCACTGACAGCTGATTGACACTGGCTTTGTTCGTTCTGGGTGTGTGCTTGTGTTTGGATATGCTGTGTCTAAGCGGGAAATGTGCCTTGACAAGCTTTGGCGTGTAGCAGCTTAGTGAGCGCTGCGTAATGGAATGAAGAGTGTCTGTGAACGGATGGAAGGATGAGAGAGAATGAGAAAGAAGGGATGTCCAGTTGGCAATTGATTACAGGTTACAGTATCTAAACAGCATCTAGGTGGTATTCCCATTTGACATGTTGGAAAACAAGAGCTCATTTCAGCAGAAGGTCAGCAGTATGATTTGTTGCTAGTCGAAAGAGGTCTACTACTTCCAATCAGCTCGATTAAGATGGTTTACAAGATCAAAACCAGAACAAGGGACAAAAAGGCTGATCAACCAACTATACTGACGTAGCTAAAGAGCATGAACCAACTGGAAACCATGATGAAGTTTCTTTGGCGTTTAATGCTAGATAACCCTAACGACAGTGAATCTCTTAGATCCAAAATCCTGTACTACATCATTAAATATTAATCACTTGAAGATTGGGTGTGATTGTGTAATGCTTCTTGTAGTTAGGCATCAAGTTGGTTATACAGACTGACAAATCTGATTTCTTTTTCCAATTGTAATAAGATTCCTCCAAAAGTTGACCAAAGTAAGTGAAGGTGGGTTTGTTTCCTCAGAAGGAGATCATTATGACCACCATGAACGCTCCACTTCAACAGGTTTCTATGGTGAGTACGTGACTTCAAATTACAGACTCCCTCAAGTGAAACCCTGAGGAGCAACAAAGACTTCACCGGACTGAGAGAACGAGAGGAAGACAGTGAAACAGGGAGGCAAGACAGCAGGTTAACAAGCATTGTAACCGAAGACAGCTCCAGTGAGACACTAGCACTGTCTTTCACTCTCTCGTTCGCACTCTTGAGAATGCCATCATGTCCACATGATTAATGAGGTCCATCGTTTCTCCTCCAGCTCAAAGGGGAACTCTGGGACAGGATGGATAAAAAAAAAACACTCTTCGCTCTGCAACTTACTTTCTTTTCCTCTCACTCCTAAAAGCGTTCAGCCTAGAAGCATGACAGTGGTGAGTCTGACAATCTCAAGAATAAATTTGTTGCCATGGGATTTCTAGACACACCTCACAGTAATCACACAGTGAACAACTCGCTCAAGGTCACTGTTCCGAAAAATGTCAAATCAAACAATAAGGTTTAGTGAGGAGAGAACATTACTGGAGTAAGGTTCGCTGCGTTTTCTAATGGAAATCAATAATTCTCACGATTAGCCAATCTGCTCGATCTAAAAATCATAAGGATGTGTTTGAAATTAAATGAATTTCCAGTCATATAAGCCACAATGCCCACTTTTGCGTGTGGCTGCAGTATATTCACAACAACAGGTGTCAGTATAGAGCTCAAGACCCCTACACAACACAACAAGTATTGCATTCGTAACATTTACATTTAACAGACTACTCACTCTCTGTTGTGAAAAATACCTTCATTGCATTATAATATATATACACCCCCACACACACAAACACACACACATATATATATATACATGTATATCTCTTCTTTAGCAGTACTTTAGAAGTTCTCATGCAATATGACTTCCACCAGTAAAAGACAGAAAGCAGAGAAAGACCACACTCCAGAAAAGTTTTAAAACTGAGAGAAGCTCAGCAACCCATAAAATGAGTTTGAACTTACCTCCCGAGAGAGAAACATCTCATTTTCAAAGCAGAACAGACCAAACTTCCAAAAAAAGGACAAAAAACACCTAAATATAAAATGTGGACCCAGAATAATGACCAAATCTTGAGGGACACAATAGCCTCGATACACTGCAGAGCAGAGACCAAAAACTTGTAGCCAAAATGTTTAAAAGCTACCAAAAAAGCAAACAGCTACCATATGGCTTCCCGCCAAAGTTCCTGACAGTACTACTATACCTATTGCTGCCAGACTTTCTCCCACAGGACAGTCGGCTCTTCCTGTCCCGTGAGCTGGGGGCAGGCAATCGTGAGACCACCGAGTCGAGCTGTTCACCTCGGGACATGGTGTGCTGAGAGGGAGGGATGACACTTCACCACCCATATCTTCCCCAGACCTAAAGGCACCACAGTGTCCAGCTATCCCTCTCTCTCTCTTTCTCTCTCTCTGACCATCACTCCAGCAGGTGTTGGCTATAGAAAGCCTGGATCTCTAAAACTGTAAATGGGAGCAGTGCCTATGGGTAAAACCAGCCAGTGTGTGTTATAAAAAGCTCATCCCTCATTCCCAGGGATCTCAGACAGTGCTGTATTATGGTATTTAGACCTTTAAAACAAAACAGATGGGTGTCACAGTGTTAAAAACAAATTTTTTCTTTTTGAAAGCAAAGCAACAGCTTATTTTACCATGTTCTAACAAGTTATTTAATCTTTAATATTTTTTTCACCAAGGAGTCTGGGCACATGTCTCGTCTAGAGGAGGGGCATGCTTGTTTTAGAAATATATTTAATTAATAGATTCATTTAATTACAAATAACTGAAATAAAGTTGGGGGACAGTGTGTTTTTAATAAATAAAAAAAATAATTTATTGGAATTTTATTAAGTAAGGACACATTAATAGCCATTTTAAATTATGATACATTTTCACAATATTGCTTTTATTTTTTCTCATAAGAGAAACAATGGCAGCAAAGACAGTCCTGAATAGCTCTGTCCACAATGAAATGTGATTGGTCCAAAATCCCTGTGTACTGTATTTAAACATGAATATATACTCACTGTCTTTTGAATTAAATTTCATAACAGAAAAAATATTCGGCACTAGCAATATGACATATGATGCTTACTCAGGACAGCGCAAGGAAGACCATTTTAACTACCAGTTCTTTTTTGGGCATCACAAGGGCATTAAACATAATGTGTATGCAGTACACTTTTGCCAGTAAGCAAAAAGGCTTTAAGAAACCCCGAGAGTCTGTTTCTGTGATGTTGGCCAAAGACCAGAGTTGATGAATCTCCCAGACCTCTGTAATTGCACGACACACACAGCCTCACAAAAAGAAACCCAGCCAGCCACCCATTTTAACACCTGTAACCCCAAGCCAGTAAACGTTTGAAGAAACACTTCCTAAACCCCATACAATAGCTTCCTTTTTACCCGACTGTCTGGAGCTGGACAGAGAACTAAGATAGTTATCTGAGAAGACTGCGTTTACAACATCCTCCAGGAGTGCGGCCAATCTACAGCCCTCCTGGCCCAGTTCTGCTCGCTGATGTCATTTGGTATGTGTGTGTGGAATGCTTAAGTTGTGTGTGAGTGTGTGTGTTTCAGGCTGGCAGTCCAAGGCCCTCTGAACACCTGTCACTACTGGACGTGAGTTGAGAGAGCTCCCATGGGCCCTGGACAAGAATGAGGGGCAGCTGTTGTCTTTCTTTCACTCTCTTCCTTGCTCTCTTCTCTTTGCACTTGTGATTGCTGACAGGACAGAGAACTCAGCACTACAAAATGCACAGTCGTGTTTTTCTGCCTGTCCCACACACACACAAATGCATTCTGGGTCAGGTAATGTGAGCCAGGCTGTGTAACGCCACTCATCTGTGGCATGTCCTCTTCATATTTGATGCTAAGATTACTCATCTATTTACATCACAGTCATGGCCTTCCTTTTTACCAACACACACATATTTGTTTTGCTATCTTAGTGAGGACATTACATAGACTTCCATTGATTTTATATCAGGTGAATGATATAAATGATTTTTTTACAAAAATGTGAGAATAAGTTATTTATATTTGATACTGTTGTGACATCACCAACACAAGGTTTGTCCCAAACTGGTAAACACACACATTCACACTGTTATTATATTCTTTCTTACTGTAAATATTTACTCATTTAAATGTATATACATTATGTGTATATATGCTTTGTATTCATATGTGTACTTGTCAATAAACACTTGGGATGTCCCCAAAATTAGAGTTTTGGGGATTTTTTCAGGTTTAGTTCACTTCTAGGTATGCATTTGTCCCCAAAATATGATAGATATACACATACACTGTTCTTTTCTCTCATTATATCTGTATATACAGCATGACATGATATACATGTATATGTATAAAAGCTGTCAAATCGATTGATCATGACTGAAAGAGTTGGTGTTTATATAATACATGTGTACTGTATGTAATGCATGCTGTGTGTGTGTGTGTGTGTTTGTGTGCATAAATACTTATGCACACAAACAGCAGTAGATCTCATAAGACATGTCCTACCTGGACTGCATGTCTTGTGTTTTGTGTTGGCTTGCTGGCGCCGCCCCTGTGGCGCCGGTGTGATGCGTGACGTGCTGCTGAAGCTCCACTAACGACTGCAGGTACTGCTGCTGGTGCTGCTGTTGCTGCTTGTAGCGGGACAGGATGAAGAACAGACCCAGGATGCTCTTCAGATTCCCGTTACACACCTCTGAAGATCAAACACAGCAGATTTAGAAAGTACCGTAGGAAGAGCTCTTTAATCCTGCATTACAGCGATGCGCTAAACCTTAAATGCAGCATGCTCTTAGTGCAGAATCAAGTCAGAAGAAACCGCCGTTGTATCACACGGTAGCTAACCTCATCATAGGGAAGTTGAAGTTTTGTTTACAATAAACTGAAAATATGGGGCAGATGAGTTCTGCTCTGAATGAGGAAGTGATATACAGTATGACAATATGCGACTGTCTGGAGGAGCCAAGTTTAGCCTGGTCACTTGATCGTCTGGAATCTTGTGCGTCATAAAAAAGATGTTAACAGTTATAAACAGTCGCTAAAATGATTGACTTCTAATTGAGACCTTTTACGAGAAGACTCTGATTCAATAAGCAAAGCTTTGAAGTGGCGGATGGAGGTTAGAAGCCCAAATGCTATTATTCTGATTCAGAGGCGATGCAAATGAGCGCTGTGAGGTGTCCTATGAACTATGAGGTTTTTCAAACTTCCTTCCGAAATTGAAGTTGTGAGTTTGAATAAGTGCCAGCACGCTGTTTGCTCTGAGATAAAGGATTGAAGATGAAGGCGAAAGCATCGGTTGTCTGTGCTCCGCCTGCCAGCGACGCTTTACTCTCTCTTGCCCGTTTATGAAATGGCCTTCATTCATACTCACACACTGCTAATGGCTTGCGCTGAAAGCGACTGAAGGATGGTGGTGCTGAGGCAGCGCTAAAGAGAAGTTCTGACAGCCCGCCCGTTTGTTCTGCCCGTCAGCAGTGTTTGGGGTTATTAATCTCCCCCTGGTTCAATTTGGGATCGTGCAGAGCAGTAATTTGTATTCTACATAATAAAGCACTCAGATGGTATGTTTCAGTCGAACATATTTTCTGGGACAGGCAACAGAAATTTTTGGCACTATTTGGTGTCGTCGCAGTACAGATCAATATGGAAAAATGAAAGGCGCAGTAATGCGTTAAACTGTTTATTCTGGCAGGCTAATTTGTAAATAAATTTTGTATGTTTGCATTAATGGAGGGAATTAGTCTTTTTCAGCATATGGAGTGCGTTTAAATTTTGGCAAAGGCTATGTTGATGTTGATTCACGACCAATTCGTACAACCTTACTTGTATAATTTCGTATGATTTGTCTAAACCCCATTGACAGGTAGGTTTAGGGGCAGGGCTAGGTGTAGGTCATTCGTACAAATTCATACGAATTGGCAACTTGTAAATTAATATTATAGTTATAGCTAATTAAAATTCTAAGAACTACTGTAAAACCTTAATAAATGATTAAGACACCTATACTTGTCTTTCTACAAAGTTACACTTTTATTACAGGTTAGTTACAGTTTTATTCATCAAAGAATCTTAAAAAAACACAAAATATTAAGCAGCACAACTCGATTCCAGATGGTCAAGTGACCAGGCTAAACTTGGCCTCTCCAGACAGTCGCATATTGTCATACTGTATATACATGTATATAATGTACATTGTATATGTGTACAGTGACAATAAAGTCATTTTATTGTATTCTATATCTATCCATCTATGCATCCATCTTTTTAGAATTACTTACAGTATTCCTTAATTGTCACAACCAGAAATACTTAATTATATTTTTCTTGCAAAATCCTCTTCTAGACAGTAAAATCATTGCACTTGCATAAACCTCTGAATACTCTAGCTAATAGATGATGCCACACGTTTTGCAAACTAACACCGTAGCGCTAGAACTTAAATTGGAAACTTAAAGTAAAAGTTGTCAGCAAGTTAACACACTTTTGGCAGAAGTCATTAGGTCTTGCTGTCACTAGCTGCGCGAGGTCAAAGGCGTATCTGTTCAGACAGGCTCATTAAGGGAAGTGAGGACAGAGAAGTGTGAACGGATTATCTATTTACGGTGTTGTGTCCTTGACCACTTCCTCCATATACAGTTGCGTTCTAGCATTCCCTGGCCAAACATTAAATTAAAACGTAAGACTTTGTTTGGACGCAGCCGACATGTGATTTGATGACATCATCGTTCTATCACAAAATATACGGATTGGCTGTACACATGAAACCGCAAGGGTGTCGTTTTCAGATTTATCCACTTTGGGACCCGGTTTCAAAAAATAGCGATTTCAGTCTCCTAAAACGCCGGATCCGTGTGGACGAAACGCCAATACGATAAAAAATGTATACATATACAGAGCAACGCGTCTCCGTGTGGACAGGCCCTTAATAAGCAGCAAATTAGGAATTCACTGAGGAAAAAGTCATAGTTAATAGTGAATAAGTGTTTTAAAGTAGTACTATGCTTTTTTTTTATTGTTTTTGTACCTTAACAGCTCCCTCTATTTCACAAGGTCACAGGTATTTTACATTTTAATGAAAGTCTTTCAGTTTGAATACCTCAGAAGGACATGCCTGATCTCCTTTAACTTGTGAGGGTTCTCTTTTTTTTTTTTTTTTCGGAGCGGAAGGATTAAACAGCTCATCGGAAGTGCCTCTTCAGTTACGCTGATTTAGCACGAGTGTCTTTATACACGTGCGTGTTTCTTGTCAAGGTGGGTTTCACGGTTAGGTCACTAGCGGAGGTGCCCCCTGTGAACCTGGGAGAAGTCTTTAAGGCTGACCTGCTCTATAACAAACTGCACTTCTTCACCGGATCCTCACAGCCAATGAGATCAGAGGTCACCGTGTGCCCTGCACTTAAAAGTACTTAAAACCGGAGTCCCGCTGTGTGTTCTGATACCCTACACACTGTGAACAGAGAGTCATGGCCGCTGCAGCGGGAAAAGGGATATTGAGTTTGCACCTATCATTATTGGGGAAAGAAGGCTAGGATAACACTCAGCAGGAGTCGTGAGCAAACTTTTCCAGAGGACGATTTTATTGCACAGATATGCTTTCATAGCATGGTTAGCTTTGTCTCAGGTGTTTCTTAAAAATTCCTTAATAGAAATAGAAACAAACTACTGTAAATATAGTGCTGTCAAACGACTAATCGCATTTAATTACATGCAAAATAAAAGTTTTTGTTTACATAATATGTCCGTGTGTACTGTGCATATTTATTATGTATATATGAAAACACACATCTACAGTACATATTTAGAAAATATTTACATGCATATACTTACATGTATATATTTATATTAATATAAATTAAATCACATACAAATATATATAATATATACTTATTTTTTTTAATAAATGCATGCATTTGAGCATTTATATATATATATATATATATATATATACATAATAAAATATGCACACACATGTATTACGTAAAAAATGTGATGTGATTAATCATTTGTCAACATTAAAAATATCATAAAGTAACTAAATTCAGTTTACAGAAGCAAAAATATTCCTTAATAATAATCTTAATAATAATAAACATGACTATATCACTTTTTATTTTTATATTTTAAATTTTTTATTTATATATTCAAGCTTGCAAAAAAGAATCTCTTAATAGAGTTATTCAATTATAGCACATTTTCTTTAATAAATTCAGGAAGTCTCAGGAGGAGTGAGATTTCATCTGTTCTAAATTTAATCATGTAATAAGTTCAAAAAGAAATAAAAAAATTAAAGAGGAAAGAGAAAATTCTATACATGTGACATACTGTCTATGTTTTAGACATTATTACTTTTTTTAATTTTCCTTGGAAAACTCCTACACACTCGGGCACATCAAACACGAGAAACCAACTTCTTTTATAAAGGTCTCGAGACGGCATGCCTCATAAAACACTAAACACAGGCGTATGCAAGCCTTCAAAACCCTAACTCTGAAACCTAATTTAATTAAGATAGCTACTCACAGCTTTAGGAAAGATGCTCAATAAACACACAAACACAGCCCTATGGAAGGGAAAGTGTGTGTGATAAAAGCCTTGAGAAACCCAATACACTGTGTATTTATGGACCTTGTGCACTCGTGGTGCTGAATTTAGAGGGACAGTGAATACAGTATCCAAGCTGCTTTAGGTTAATGATATCATTCCACACTGCATTTAGTACACTTAAGCTCCTACTTATGCTAAAAAAGAAAATCAAGGATCTTTGCGGTTTGTCGACGCAGCTGTTAGAAGAAACCTAAAACGTTTCAAAAATGATCAAATTCAAATATCAACAGGTCTCTATGGACTCAAACACACACACCACTCATGCAGCTATAATCATGTGATATACTTAGTGGTGCATGTATGGAATTAAATGTTAGTTTAATTATAGTGTGAAATCTCACCTTGTTTTGAGATGTAAACGTGTGGTTGTTAAAATATTTCTGCTATAATTATGACTAAGTTGCTTGTTTTTAAATAACTGTTTTCCCCTTTTTTATTAGAAACTGGAAGTGTTAATAATGTACATTAAAATAATTTAACATTACTTAATAAAACATGCTTCTATAAAAATTTTTGATTTTGATTCTGCATGTTTATCAATAAAAATAATGGTAACACTTTACAATAAGGTCCCACTATAGTAGTTTACAGTAGCTGCTGGATTAAATAACTTTAATTAATACATTTGTTACAGCACTAATCTTTGATAATAATATAAAAATTAACTGTTTATTGTTCACTGTATATGCTAGTAACAGTTATTTAGGAGGGAATTTTTCAAAATACATTTTATTATATATTTTTCAAATTCAAGTTGTAATAATAATAATAATAATTATTATTATTATTATTATTTATACTTTAATTTGGGGACTAATTCTCATGATTAACTAACTCCTAACTCAATAAACTCCTAAGTTGCTGCTTATTAATAGTAAGATTAGTTATTAAGTTTAGGCTTTGGGTAGAATTAAAGGATCTAATATATGATCATGCATAATAACACATTAATATGAGTTTTAAAAGTACTAATAAACAGCCAATTTGGTAGTAATATTCATGCTAATAAGCAACTAATTAATAGTGAGAATTGGTCTCAAAACAAAAGTGTTACATAACATTTCTATTGGTTAAAAACATTTGAAAGCATCTTGTAGCCCCATGGTTTTTAAATTTATATATATATATATATATATAATATTCTGGCCCCTATATATGTCTTAAGCCCCATTTTAGGGACATTGTTTTAGGGTGTCTTAACTAGCCACTTATTAGTATGCATATTACTATAATATTAGCCAATTACTAGTACTAATTAAGCACATATTAATGCCTTATTCCACATGACCTTATTCTACAGTACATTACAACTACCTTATTAACTATTAACAAAAAGAAATTTAAGAATTTATTGAGGGGAAAGTCATACTTAATAGTTAACAAATGTTCCCTATTCTAAAGTGTTATCAAAAATAAAATAAAAAAACTAACCTAACCAAACTAACCACAAAATGTGATGTACTATTAATGTTCCTAACTCTTCAATTCTTGAAAAACTGTTAAAAGGCCATTCATTCTAATTATAAACAGTAATAATATTGATGTAAACAGCACTAATGATAAGAATAGCAGGCCTATTTGTGTACATAAAGGCATTTTAGCAGTTGCTATCAAGTTTCAAGCAGACATAAGGCTCTTACCTTCAGCAGAGAGCCCTTGAACACTGACTCCTCTGGCCCCTAAGAAATTCAGACAAGCCTCCACATTCTCAATCTGAAAGACAAAAACAAAGAGATCAGCCATAAAGCAAACTTATCAGCGTATGGTTTTGTCTGCGAACATGTGGACGATGTGTGAGTGGGCAGTGATGTCAGAGAAGTGGCTATTGAACCTCACACACATTCCTGTCAGCATTCAAGTCCAGCCATGGTTTCTTCAGAAGGCCGTCTTCAGTAATAGTGCTGACAGCTCAACTGGTGGCTGACGTGCGTATGACGGCGTTGTGTGAGGACACGTCCATGCTCTTATGCCCACAAAGGCTCTATTGTCGGGCGTCAGACAGTATCATGACCCCTGGCTAACCTTCGTGGGTCGGACCTGGAGTGTGACACTGAGACGGCAGTGTGTCACACCTACACACACACGCTGACAGAGAGACCAGGCGTGACGTTGTGGCCCAATCGACGGGTGTAATAATACAGCACTGGACTGAAAGTGTGGTAATATCCTGGCGCCCGCACTCATGGGCGCACAAAAGGACTTTGGCTGTGTGATACGCATGGCTCACATTTTTTGCATTAGTGTAGGGCAGAGTGCTGAAGAAGTGGTACAGTAAGGTCAAGGCTGGTCAATGGGCCAGACCGCACTATATTATTATGCGACAAACGCAATACTTTGTGGAATGCATTGTGCTGTGTGACAGAACCGAAGACCATTGACTCAGCTCATACAGTACGATACCCTAAAGGATTGCTACTGTGCAGAGTTATTAACACTGTCCATAATACACTGTCACAATTTCCACAGTTCCAAAGGGTGTTGTAAAGCCCCAGCTATCCCTTCACATGATTGTGTAATATTAATATTAATATTCAGGTCACTCTAGTTTGGGGACCAATTCTCACTATGACTTTTGCCTCAGTAAACTCCTAATTTGCTACTTAAAAACAGACAAGTAGTTTATAAGTATAGGTACGGGGTAAGATTTATGCATTAATATGTGCTTTATAAACAGTGAATATGCTAGATATGCTAGAACTAGATATTAAAAAGAATTGGTCCTTAAAATAAGGTGTTCTATTCATATCTAACACACACACACACAGTACAATAAAACTGAATTTCACTATTGCCTATTAGCATTAATTCATGACGCTGTAAAATTAATGCTAGCTTGTTGACTCCTAATGTGTGTTTCATGAAGCATATTCATATTACATTCTAGCATGCAGAGAAAACAGATTAACAGAACTGAATAAACTTATTCATACAGTGCATTCATTTTAAATATCTGATATTATTACATGGCTGTGTACTGTATAAAGCTTTAAAGAGAAAACTAAGTACTTGACTGTGACTGGAATACTTGATAATAATTGGTCAGCCACATGAATAAAGATTGCTCAAATAACGGAGTATATACCCATAGTTCATACACGCACTACTAATTGCCATTATTTTCAAATAAATAAAACGCTGCAGTGCTGCAGTGAGGGATGACTGGACTCAATTTAAGGTCATCCTCACAGCTGTCCTAGTGCTGAAGCGATTTACAGTCTTCCACAAAACCCCTACCTCCAGTATCCTCTGACCTCAGGTGCCTCCCGGCGTCCAGCACTGAGCCAGAAAGATCCACACAGATCACATACAGAATTAACTCCCACACACACACTCGCAAACACACAGGACGCCGAATGAAAGAGCGATTGTTTACGTGATCCGTATCGACAGCATCTTGTTTCTTCTTACATCTGTCCCAACGGCAAGTAGCTGATTTTCATATGACACATCCCACACACAGCCGCACACGCAAAGAGCCTAATGCACTTTAAACGTTTGATTATCTTCTCCCATAAACCTCTTTTAATGGCAACATGGTGCAGAACATGTGTGGTGCACCAGAGATGTGCTGTTTTTCATTGCAGTCTCATTAGAACGACGGCACCCGCGCACATGGGTACCCGACAGCATGTCCCGACCAAAAACTGATTCAGACATTCTCAACGAAAATCAAACGTACTAGTGCGGTCGGACGTTAAACGCTGGTCTGGCATTTCAACCGCATCGTTTAACGCTTTTCTGGAGTGTTTATGATATATGATATCTGGTAATGTCTCAGCGACGGATTGAACATTGGACACTAAAAGCGCGAGCGGAAATTCTTGATTGAAAGACGTGTGCGAACAGACGTACGAATGGGGTTTACGTTCTAAAAGCGAGAAGATCATCGAGTTTGGTGTCCGTTACGGATATAATCCCGTAAGTAGGGATGGAAATTCCATCCACTTTTTAATAGCGGTCCCATCAGCCCATCGTTCTGTTTATTTTTAGTCTGTCTCTCGGCCTACAGCGATGTACACAAACATAAACCGCGATTCTATACGCTAATAGCGAGAAGAGCTCTCAGCAGCTTTAGATGCCGAACCGACGCTTGCCGAGCGGTTTTTCAAACCATGTGGGATTTTAACAACTCTCCGGGAAAGTCAGATCATCTGTTTTTCCGACATAAACTGACATTTTCCAGCACCAGATATGTCATTAAACGAAATTAGGGAGGGGAATGTTTTGATGAGGTATATTTTCACAAAATAATATTGAGAAATTTATAAGCGAGCAGTTTTCAGAGCTGACATGGATGCAAAAAGGATGGAAAATTAGTCAGCTTGAGTCCCTTCCTTGAAATGACAAAGACGAGTCTTTTAAGTTTGCAAACATCATAAATCTGATCGTGTTTAATCTATACAACACACTTATCAGAGCAAGGCTTTAATGCAGAGTAAATGTTTGTACTCGGATCCGGCTGTACGGATCCAGATGCTGAGGGGCCCAGTTAGTTGCGCAGGGATCGGCTCCAAGCGTATCAGATAACCGTAGGGTGAGCGCTGGCTTTGGAAAGTGTTGCTGCTCCAACACGACCATGGTAGTGGTCTCAAGCCTCAATTATATGGCTTTCACTTAAAAACCACTCAGAGCCAAGAGAACAGATAAACGCTGTTTTCTCCAGCACTTTTGGTTTTACAGAGAAACAGCTGCAGTCATTTTGCTCATTTCGTTTCCTTTGATTGTAGTGACCACAAGCACGTGAATTTGATGAGCTGTCTATAAGAACACAGCAAAAACAAAGTCTGTACAACAGTACATTTTTACAAGAGTTATATCTAAACATCATAACTTTGCAGTTTGAGTTCATAACTGTCTTCTTTACTGAATATTTCAAAAAAAAAAGATAATTTTGCCCTTTTTTCAGAATTGCGGATAATACTAACTAATCGCAATTGCGAGTTATTAAGGTAGAATTGTGAGATATAAATTGCAGTTCTGACCTTTCTTCTAAGATTTACGTGATATAACCTCACAACGCAAGTTATAAAGTCATAAAGTCAATGAGGAAAAAAGTCATAATTCATAATTGTAAGATAAAGTATAAATTACAAGTTTGTATCTTGTAATTCTGAGTTTTTGTGAGAACTGCAAAGCAATTGTGAGTTGTGATGTCAGAATTATCAGATATAAACTAGCGATTCTGAGACCATATCAGTACTTTTTCCTCCTCAAAACTGGACTTTATAGCTCAGTAAATATATATATATACTGTATATATATTTTTTATTAATCTACATACTTTTTACTGAAAAAAACTGAAAAATTTTTACATAGCTCCACTCACTCCTATGTAATTTAATCACACAAGTATTTACGCATTTACTTACTCACTATAAAGTGTGCTACTGAATTGCCTTAAGGCATTATTATAATTAAAAGTACAATTCAAGTCAAAATTAAAATGAAACATTAAAAAGCACCTTGCTCTTCCGGACTTCTGTGCTAAATGAATAATACATTTTTTTAATAGTTTTAATTCACAGATGCAACATATAAGACCACGGAACATACTTTCTGCACTAATAGTGTTATAGTAATGCTTGGCAGGTCTCTCTGTTAGAGCCACCTCAGTGCCAACTTTAGAATGCCATTCTATGTGCCCAGTGGGCACTGAGACAAAAAAACGTAGCTGAGCCATTTTGATGCCAGCCAATGACGACAGCCATTAAATTCCTGTGGCCTCCTCTGTCTAATTAGCAACTAAATGGATCAGGCTGCAGCCGCTGTCCTGCACAAGACTGGTGGAGGTACAGCACCAGCGGACGGCCTGCCTGCAACATGTGCTTTGAAGTGTCTGCTTTCTCAAAACATCTGAGCATGCCAAGATTCCATTTTGCAGATCCACCATTTAGGACAAGTTAAAATTCATGCAATTTTTAAAGAAGCACTTATGTTGTTCCAAACAGGTATTATTTTCTTTCTTGAAACTTCAAGAAATTACCAAAAAGCACCCCAAAATCCCATAAAACTGGTCCATGTGCGGACTTTTTGTGAGCTGGTGGCTTAAATTCGAGAACTTGCTCAGTCGGATTCAATCAACTAAATTGGTAAAAAAAGAATTGACTCAAATTATCAAATTCTTTTATTCTTTTGTGTTGAGACACTAGAAAAGATGTAAGGATTTGTTGTAATTGATGATTTTTTTAAGATATGACGTTTTTGCATGTTTTTTTGAATCTTAAAAGCTTCAGTTCACTTTCATTGAAAATACATAGATTGGAGAGACCAGCACAGTCTTCATTTGTTAGTAAAAAAAAGACGGTCATACAGGTTTGGAGTAAATGTTACCAATTTTCATTTTTGGGTATACTTTCCTTTGAAGGTCATCTCATGAGTAAGGCTTGTGGATCTTTGAGTAATGTTTTGGGTGACAGATTTGCTCTCTTAGTCATGTCACACATCTAGCAAATTATTCCAAATTATCATCTGAAACCAAGAGGCTTTGCTGTGGTTACCCTCGTCACTGTCTGTTTTACGGTTTGATCTTTGTAGATTTCTTTAAAAAAAGAATCAGAGTTGCTCTGGGATTTCACAGACTCACTTCTATAGTTTTCCCTGGGTGGTATTATTGAGCTTCTTATTGTTGCAGAGCAGAATTTGAATGAACCGCAAAAAAGCATTCAAGTGAGATGTAATCAGAGGCTTAGACGTTCTGATTTTCACTCTGGGAGACCGGATATTTGGAGCTCAAATAAAACGTCTGTCAAATATGTTTGTCGACGATATAATGAAAGAACATTTTCTGTAAAAATGTCTTCGAAGACATGATTACAACAGGACACGGAAATTAGATTTTGAAAGCCTGTCAAACATGTCTGAGGAAGCAAAAAGACATCAGAACCCGCCAACCTCAAAGTCATTTCTAAAATCCAGACAATTACCAGAATGATTCCCTGTCAAAAGTAAAGAGTTCGAAGACCCATCAATCTAAAAACAGATCCTCCCACAGCAGAGGCCAAAGCACAATCACAGTCCAGTGAGAGTAAATACATCTGACAGGAAGCAATCGGAACCATTTCTCTTACGTCTACAAGCCCAGGTGAAAGGCCACTGCTGATGTCAAAGGCTGCACATCACAAATCAAATGTGAACGTCAACTGTCGTCACTGTGTGGCGTTAAACATACAACATCAGAAGCTGAGAAATATCCCATGATTCTGTGGAAGACACACTTGGTCCATATCAAACTACTCAACCCCTCTGAGAAAGCTCAGAGAGGAAAAGAAAGAGAGAGTTCACCACCTGCTAGAACAAAAAGTTGCACAGTAGAAAAGGGAAAACAGGGATAAGAAGGAAAAGCTAAACCAATACCGAAAACCAGTTATTTTGATGAACTAGCTCATTAACTAACTAAACTAATTCAATAAAGTTCCAAAGTTTATTCTCTTCTGGAACTAACATGCTAAATCAGTGTTTCCCAACCCTGTTCCTGGAGGCTCACCAACAGTGCACATTTTGGATGTCTCCCGTATCTGACCAATATATTTCTGGTCGTGGAGTCCCTACTAATGAGCTGATCAGTTGATTCAGGTGTGTTTGATTAGGAAAAAGTTGGAAAATGTGTAGTGTTGGTGTGCCTCCAGGAACAAGTTTGGGAAACACTGTGCTAAATAACCAGAACAACTCAATTATGACCAATCATCATGCTTCTTTGTGAACTAAGTCATTATGTAAACTAACTAAATCAACACCAAAAGCCAATCCTTTTGATGAGCTAACTTACCAATAAACCAAACTAACTCAATAAAGTTCCAAAGCTTATTCTTGAGTAACTAACTCCAAATCTAGTAACTTAAGTCCATCATGAACCAACATGTTAACTAACCAAGCAAACTCAATAAAGACCCGAGCACCATCGGTTAGAGGCTTCATTGATCCTGACATCATGTGGACCAGCCAATTGATATCTAGTAAAATAAACCAGCTGAGCATTCAGTGCTCTCTAGCCAACAGTTGGGTGGAATGCTGTATTAATCAAACGAAGGTGAATGTGGTACGCCATCAGAAGGATAGACGAAGCAAAGAGTGCATCTCTCAGCTGTCAGGCTGTATGCTGCTAACAGATGGAGCCCAGATGATGCAGCCACTTTACAAGCCTTAACACACTTTAATGCACCAGTCCTCCCACAAGACCTGGAGAGGTAGCCAATCAGTCAGCCTCTCCTGACGGCCACAAACTCAAACCTGCAGAAGACACTGCAAGCAACGGTATATGTACTGTATATAGAAAGACTTGTGGTTACAAAATGTGGAGTTTAAAATACCGAAGTTTATGTGGTGCATTCTGGGAAGTGCAGTCCAATAATGCGCCTAAACATCTGTGGCCTTTTGAAGTGCAATGTGGTTTATTAATGAACGTTTTAATTACACAGATTAGTATTCTGACGTTTTGTTTCCGTTGAATGGTTTTTTACGAATTTTGGGGAATTTCTTTCTGTCTTATTGCGAGCTGGAGGGTGTCTTGTTGTGTTCAAAGGCACTCTCTGCATGCTCAGTTCCTGCAGTTTCCAGTTTTAGGGACGAGACAACACTGTCAGACCGAATTTGTCCTAACAATGCCTGATGAGAGAGGAAAGAGGTGCAAACGGGGATTTGATGAAGCAGCCATCAGCCACAAAACAACCACTTATAGAAACCAAGAGGCTTCTCAGTGACATCTTAATGGTAATCCTAAATGAGATTACAAACTGCATATTAAATCCTCCAATTTTCCAATATGTCGCCTCTGATGATCTCTGAGAGGTCTATGTACAAAGGAATCTGTGTACATTCCTCGGGGACATCTCTACGTGTTGCAATCCCTGGATCTGCTAATCAAAGCAGGCTTATGGGATATGCTCATGTCCAGGGGAACTCCCATTCTGATGCATAACCTCCAGAAATAGCTGTCTCTCACTGACTAGGCCACAAATGGCAGCGAGGGCTCATTTGGTGGACCAACAAAATTCCAGACTAATCAGAATAGCAGCCTTGGGATCGTAGCCATTCCTTTTGGGAAAAGTGGGTCTTACCTTTTTAGCTTCTGGTGCAGTTGCGGTTCAAAAGACAAACGTTTCCATAAGGGTCAGCGAATGAGCAGACAGCCTGTAGGCGGCGATTTATCTGCTTCTCTTCATGCCAGTTTAATTAAGCCTCAAGAGACCAATCAGATCAATGAGAGAGAGTTTATTACGCATGTAATTTAGCAACGTTTCATTGCCTGGGAAAGCACCCAACAGTACACTCATTTAACTGAAGCTGAGTCACTTTTAACAGGTGCTTTTAATGGATGTGAGCAAGCAGTTTTAGCTAATGCCAAAGTTGTAAATTTGTATTGGTTCGTAGCAGAAATGTATGGAGGGCTATCTAATCCTAATCGATAAGGAATTTCCTTTCTGAAGGATAGTTATAATTGATAATTCCTCAATGGCAGATTGCTGGCTCACTGAGGAATGAGGCTTGACGGGATTTACTGTTTAATATTAACTGCCACACAGTAACAAATACAGGAAAAGGGGCACAAAAGATTAGCTTCCTGACTTATTCCTGAACACGTTAACCAGGCTGTGGCCAGGATATTTCTTATCCTCTCACTTAACACACATGAATGACCCCATCCTACATAACACCCTTCAGAAAAGACCATCATTAAACAAGCATGAATTTAAATGGTGAACCAGCAAAAAATTACGGTTAACCAGACTGTTTTTTTCTGATTTAGCTTGTTTATAGGATGTGGAGCTGGTAAAGGACTAGTTCCAAACCGTTATGACTGTGGAAGAGTCAAAAAAACTGTGCTTGTCCATTCAGATCAATTCAATTGGTTCAACTTTGACTGAATGGACAAAGAAAAAAAAATCTATAATCTATTTAAGAACTCTATATACCAGCCTCCCATCCATCAAAAAAACTTGCACAATAACCTGTTCCTATCAATCAAATACTGGCGAATCCCTCAGCAATCTCAGAGAAATCTCCCGCCAATCTGCAACGATGTGCTGATGTTCTGCTAGGGAAGCTTGGCTGCGATACAGTGTGTTTATGTCTAATTCCTCCACAAACCACAACTTCCCGTAAACAGTTTCTCATAAACAGACACACTTCCTCAGTGTAAAACCTCTACATACGTGTACACACTCATGCTGGCAGCAGGTGCAAGATCAATGGGCACTGAATGGAACAATGAAACCTCCTACGCCTCCCCCAAAATACTCACACACACACACACCAACACCACAGTTAGCCTTGAACGTAAGCTTTTACTAGGGTCTTTGTGCTCTTCCAATCTGACAAGCATACCTACATGGGAGTTGTTAGGAGAAGCCCACAGCAACTATTCCAGGATTCTCTGCTGTACTCATTGACATGCAGAGAGTTATAGCTCAGGACTCGGCCGGGCCATTCTACTGCAGAAAAGACCTGCGGGGCCACTAAAGCCTTTACTCTAGTACAGCTTAGCAAGAGTTTAATCACTGCAATGTGCTACAGTAGAAACGCAACATAAGCATTTAGATCATACCTACATAGATAACAGCAAATAATCTTTATTTTGCAGGTTCATCAGCACAAACCTCAGGAATCGGCAGACCAGAAGGAATAAAATAATAACGTGTTTTCATGATTTTTTGACAAAAAAAGTGCAATTTTATGTGCAATACTGTTTTTCTAAATTACACAGTGATATGTGCTGTTTGTAATAGATATGCTATTAATAATAGTTTTGTGATACTGCTGTGGCATAAATACACAAATTAATTAATTTAAGGAAAATTGGTCCCTCTACTTTTATTGTTGATATTCATTTAAATGTAGAAACAATTTTGTTTACAGCATTTTTGCGTTTCGATTAAAATATTTATATCTTTAAGAATGATTTGTAGCTAGTAAATGTTCTCCAAAAAACAGCACTAGTAGATGTCATGGAAAACCATCAAACATAGAAAAGAAACAATAATGTAGAGAACAGGCATCATGCTGTTAATGTATAAGATTATAACTAAGAAAAAAGACACTTACCATTTGAGAGTGACTCCTGGGGCAACTGTTGATACCTTCTACCTTCTCATTAGCTGCAACAGAGATATATCTGGGTTAATCCTCTGCAGTACCAAAACCCCCTGGCCTTTCCATCCACAGGTTACAGTCATGAGGCAAGACAGTTTGCCTTTGCAGTTTGGGAGAGCTTGTGATTGAATGAGCATGTGTATGTTTGCAGTGTGGGAGAAAACGCTGAGAAAATGAACGGCTGTTAATTCATCAGCTGTTGGTTGCGAGTTTGTGACATAAGATCTGCCATTGTATGCAAGAGGTTCATAATAAAAGTTTCAGGACAGCCCAGAGGAGGGGAAAATGGGATGGGGGGAAAGAAAGGAAAAATAAAAAAGACAGACTGACACACATGCACACAACGCACACCACTCTAGGCTCACTAAAGTGAACACATGGGAGACACATGCTTTAATAGTGCTGAAATAGCATTCAATTCTCATGTTGCTGATTTTCTACAGCTTCTAATGCAGTTTAACGTGAGCAGAATAACTTAAGCGGAATCACAGTTAAGTAGTTATGTTTTACACAAATAATTTTATCACTTAAATGAGCTGTGTAGTGTGTATTTGTGTGTCCTTACCTATTATCTGGATGATTTCTGCCAGCAGAACTCCATCGGGTATGTCCTGAGTCAGGTCCTTAATAAGCCTTGGACAGCCGGACTTGGCCAAATAATGGTTTGCCCAATCAATGTAGATCTATAGGGAATATGAGGGGAAAATTCTGATGAGGAACAGAAGATGGATGTACAACAAAAGAAAAATCCTCTAAACAGACACCACAGATTAATGAAAACTTGTCAAAGAGGATCTGAGCAGATAAAATGTGTCTGGGGTTCGATTGACAGAAGATTGAGTCCAGACACGAACCATTTAGGAAAAAAAAAACTATTAAGAATAAGAGAAACAGAATAACATAGCAGCCAGATTGAGTATAAGGGCAATTTAATCAAAACTATCAATGAGGCCTTTGCATTTGTAATGGATTACCTAGATTTTCTACTGATGACATTTTGACACCGCTGATCCATTTAATCAGAAGTGGATTACAAGGATAGCACCTGCTTACAACAAATTAACTTTTGCAAAGGCTAATTCCTCTGTAAAGGATGTTGCTATTGCACATTGAGCTTTTAAACCATTGTTGAAGTCTTTTAAATGAAGTCCTTGTGCAGTGAGTTTTTCTATATACAAGTTTCAGAGCAGTACCAGAAGTGCAACAGCAAACATGTTGAAAGAGCATGCAGGGAACACTAAATTAAGAAAAACCTTATTTATTGCTTAATATACTGGCTCTGTACGAACAAATGCAACCCCCTGGTGTCTCAGTAATATGTCTACAAGATTCCTTTCAATAGGTGTTCCTCAGGGGTCTGTTCTAGGGCCCTTTAAAAACTCATGTCACAAATCTTAGAGCCCTGGTCTTTCATTGTGATCTCAGGATTAGATCTCATTGCACACTAGGCAAACGGTTTTCCATTTCCCACTTAAGAGAAAGCACCCCGGTGGCAAGGGACACTCTCTGAGCTCACATCCTCTCACTAATAGAATTGCCTGTATGGGGCTTTATCTGTAACGTTTCAAATCATTGTGCGAATTATACAAAAACTATTGGGGGGCTCAACTTTTTCAGCATGTATTTTACTTTTGATTTTTTGTCTTAGTACCATCCATTTTGATCCTAAAAGAAAATGGTCAACAATCTTACTTTAGCTATAGCCATCAAAATGTCTATTCTGGCTTCCTTTAGACAGTTTCAGCCTTAATTATGGTAAAGAGACCTCCCCAAACCCCCGTAATCTACACTCTGCTTAATGTTAAAGTTAAGAATGACGTACTCAAATATATTTAAAGTGGGAAATTTCATGTACACCCACGAACCCAGTAAAATTTCAAAGGAGTTTTTCTTTACGTGGCTAGTCTCATTTTAGGCAATATTATAATGGCTCATAAAATGTCACAAAAATATATCAGCCATACTCTCTCGCCACCTCAAACACAGTGACCAATTAAACACATTTATGCATTCGCCAGGCAAAAGAAAGCATTCCGCTCGAAGATGCCACAGTTCAAAGGTTTTGTCTGTTGTGGTTTCAGCATATGATGAGGAGTCGTTAACAAGAACAGGGTGATGAAGAGATCTTTAGTCATCCTCCCACTTTAACTCAACACAATGCAAAAGAGAGCCAATAAAGGCCTCCGCTCCACACTCCAAACCACAGCCACCTCTGAGAGTTGAGTAAACAAACAGATACACTACCACACATCCCAACACCTCCAGTCACGACAGAACACAGCAAAGAGTTAACAAATTTTCACAGCAAAACCAGGTGAATTCAGCTCTGGTATTGATGTTCTGGTTCATCCTGCGGCCCATGATGCAGAAGGAATTTGTATTTCTGTGGCTTAACCTGAGCGAGCTGGTGAGGTAAACCGATACAGTGGTTGAAAGGTCAGAAAAGGAAGTGGAGTATAAGACAGCGATTCTCTGCAGCACAACCCAGTTCCCCTTTTGCCCGCCTGACGGAGGGCTGAGAGAATTAGGGGTGCCGCAGTGCCACAGTTGTTCATGTGCTCGACGGGCAGAAAATGTCCATCTGGACCTTTGAAAAGAAGGAAAGAGAAATCACTCTGTCTTCCTCTTATTGCCTCCAGCGCCCAGAGATCAACAAAGAAAGCATGGGAGAAATGGGAAGAGAAAGCAAGACGAGAGAACGAAATGACGAGAGAGAGAGAGAGAGAGAGAGAGAGAGAGAGAGAGAGAGAGAGAGCAAAGAACAATGTACTGCACACATTTGAAATTGTTAACCTAATAGCAGCTATCTTGTTCATGCTTTACTGTAGTCAGGTTTTTCACACAGTAGGCTATATTTGTAACTCTGAGCAACAGTTCCTATTTGCATATTAATGGTTAATAACATCAACTAGACGAATACAGCACACAGTGAGCAAACAACCTGGAAAAAGCTACATGTTAGCCAATCACTATGCCGTGTCACTAATGACCTCTCTAGAGCTGTGTCAAAATGGCAATGCTGATGGCACCACAAGAAATCAAAGAAAAAAAATCAAAGTCCATTCCATGCTATTTCAAATCAAACCACCCCATTACTTTTAATTGACCAAATGGAATGCTTTTTGGCGGCGTTAGGGTAGGCTTATCTACTCAGGGTCAACTGGACCATGATAGCCACCAAAAACTTGACCTGTTTTGGCTGTTCACTCTTCAATAGCGTCAAAAAAAGTTTCTGTTAACATAAAAAGTTAATTAATATTTAATGATGTTTCGCTTGGTAACACTGTAGTATAGCAATCGGTTCTGACTATAGTTGCTTATTAGCATGTCAGTTATTAACATATTGGATTTTTATTAATACTTGTATAGCACTTATTCTGCATGACCATATTATACATCCCTGATCCTACCCAATACCTAAATTTGGCAAATGCCTAACTAACTATTAATAAACATCAAATTAGGAGTTTATTGAGGCAAAAGTCATAGTCCATGGTTTGTTAATAGCGAGAACTGGACCTTAAAATAAACCGTGACCTTTTGCACTATATATTTTGGGACTATAAAAGTTAAGCTTTATATAGTGTTAAAATGTGTGCTAATGTCTGAAAAAATGAAATATGTGTTTAATATGCTTTATTTCTCTGCTGCCTGTTTTCAAACATGTCTCCCAGTCACTCTCACCATTGGCCAGATAAACAGCTACTCCCCAAATGCTATTGGTTGAGCTAATGTTGCCGTGCATGGCCGGTTGGGATGAAAAACAAAGCAATGTTTTGAAAACTCCCCAGAGCCAAAGCATTTTCCCTTTTCAAGGAAAACTGGTTCACTAAAAGTGGTCTGTTTTTTAATGTCAGAAAGACTACATGCTTCTGCTTTAAATTTGGGTTTCAAAGATTAGAAAAAAAAGAAAAAGAAAATCAGAAAGTAAAACCTGACAGGTAGAGGAAGAGGAGATTCTCATTAAAATAAGGCTAAAGGAGTATCTCTGCAGTGGATAAAAGCGAACCATTACCTTCATTTACTTCATTTAGTCATTTACTTTCTTAGAAACAGATTGGTTTATCTGAAAACCACTATTAACATTTTATCAGCCAAGACAGCAAATGGTATACTGAAGAGAAGCTCTGTTGCAAGCAAGCTGGCGTCTCGAACGCACATCATAAGCAGCAGCACACTGTAAATGCTTTAATCAATGCTGCCATTAACACTCAGGCACGAGAGAGGGTGAAACGGGCCGGTCTGCAGCTGTAAATAAGCGACTGTTATGGCAGAAGGAAACTGGTTGTAAAGCAGTCTTTCAATCCGATAGTTTCACGGAGGGAAGTCCACCGAGCCAAGGTTAAACAGTTTCCCGTCCCGTTATTTTAGGGGGTGAACTTGCTGGTGCTTCCCACTGTGAGACCGGCAGAAGCTCACAGGAACACAAACACATCCCAAAGTCAGTCCCGATCGCTCCTTAGTGCACAGATGTGTGCCAAATCCCATCTAAACAGCATTAATCTGTGCACTCACAGCTATTTATCATGCGTCACTGTTTCTTCTCCTGCGACCCACTATTTTCGATTCATCCTAACAGCTCTGATTCTGTGGTTTTGTCTCTTTTAATGAGCAAGCACTTGTTTGGCTGATGCATCACTTCATTGTAAAAACCCAACTATGCCACCCTCAGCGTTCACACAGCATTAAACGGACACACACACACACACACATTCATACAGCCGTCATTCATGAGCGCTGCCTCCTCCCCTCGCGAGCAGGTTGCCAATGCACACATACATGCATCCAGACACACACATCCATCAAACAAAAACACAAATCCCCCTGGCTTTGTCCCTGACTCTAAGAAGCAGTTAACAGTCCCTGCTGTTTCAGCCTGCTAGAGTTAAGCTCAAGTGAAGTGTGTGTACCTCTTAAGAGTATCTGAGCCCAGGTTGTCCCTGTCCTCAGCGTCCCGCTGATAAACGGTAGCGTTCGGCTCTCTCTACAGTTAGGCTTATCTACTCAGGGTCAACTGGACCATGATAGCCACCAAAAACTTGACCTGTTTTGGCTGTTCACTCTTCAATAGCGTCAAAAAAAGTTTCTGTTAACATAAAAAGTTAATTAATATTTAATGATGTTTCGCTTGGTAACACTGTAGTATAGCAATCGGTTCTGACTATAGTTGCTTATTAGCATGTCAGTTATTAACATATTGGATTTTTATTAATACTTGTATAGCACTTATTCTGCATGACCATATTATACATCCCTGATCCTACCCAATACCTAAATTTGGCAAATGCCTAACTAACTATTAATAAACATCAAATTAGGAGTTTATTGAGGCAAAAGTCATAGTCCATGGTTTGTTAATAGCGAGAACTGGACCTTAAAATAAACCGTGACCTTTTGCACTATATATTTTGGGACTATAAAAGTTAAGCTTTATATAGTGTTAAAATGTGTGCTAATGTCTGAAAAAATGAAATATGTGTTTAATATGCTTTATTTCTCTGCTGCCTGTTTTCAAACATGTCTCCCAGTCACTCTCACCATTGGCCAGATAAACAGCTACTCCCCAAATGCTATTGGTTGAGCTAATGTTGCCGTGCATGGCCGGTTGGGATGAAAAACAAAGCAATGTTTTGAAAACTCCCCAGAGCCAAAGCATTTTCCCTTTTCAAGGAAAACTGGTTCACTAAAAGTGGTCTGTTTTTTAATGTCAGAAAGACTACATGCTTCTGCTTTAAATTTGGGTTTCAAAGATTAGAAAAAAAAGAAAAAGAAAATCAGAAAGTAAAACCTGACAGGTAGAGGAAGAGGAGATTCTCATTAAAATAAGGCTAAAGGAGTATCTCTGCAGTGGATAAAAGCGAACCATTACCTTCATTTACTTCATTTAGTCATTTACTTTCTTAGAAACAGATTGGTTTATCTGAAAACCACTATTAACATTTTATCAGCCAAGACAGCAAATGGTATACTGAAGAGAAGCTCTGTTGCAAGCAAGCTGGCGTCTCGAACGCACATCATAAGCAGCAGCACACTGTAAATGCTTTAATCAATGCTGCCATTAACACTCAGGCACGAGAGAGGGTGAAACGGGCCGGTCTGCAGCTGTAAATAAGCGACTGTTATGGCAGAAGGAAACTGGTTGTAAAGCAGTCTTTCAATCCGATAGTTTCACGGAGGGAAGTCCACCGAGCCAAGGTTAAACAGTTTCCCGTCCCGTTATTTTAGGGGGTGAACTTGCTGGTGCTTCCCACTGTGAGACCGGCAGAAGCTCACAGGAACACAAACACATCCCAAAGTCAGTCCCGATCGCTCCTTAGTGCACAGATGTGTGCCAAATCCCATCTAAACAGCATTAATCTGTGCACTCACAGCTATTTATCATGCGTCACTGTTTCTTCTCCTGCGACCCACTATTTTCGATTCATCCTAACAGCTCTGATTCTGTGGTTTTGTCTCTTTTAATGAGCAAGCACTTGTTTGGCTGATGCATCACTTCATTGTAAAAACCCAACTATGCCACCCTCAGCGTTCACACAGCATTAAACGGACACACACACACACACACATTCATACAGCCGTCATTCATGAGCGCTGCCTCCTCCCCTCGCGAGCAGGTTGCCAATGCACACATACATGCATCCAGACACACACATCCATCAAACAAAAACACAAATCCCCCTGGCTTTGTCCCTGACTCTAAGAAGCAGTTAACAGTCCCTGCTGTTTCAGCCTGCTAGAGTTAAGCTCAAGTGAAGTGTGTGTACCTCTTAAGAGTATCTGAGCCCAGGTTGTCCCTGTCCTCAGCGTCCCGCTGATAAACGGTAGCGTTCGGCTCTCTCTACAGTCTGCTCTCTATGCAGTGCCTATAACTGCGCAGGTACTGGAAGCCTGCAGTTACAACAGTCAACCAATAGGGGGAGTCAGCTGCTGAGAAAATCTGCCATGCATCAGCCTGAAGGGTCTGTGAGTTCAACGCCTTGCGCACTGATCCAAAGACCGTATTTGGGGTTTATTTGAATGCTTTTAGATGAAGTTTAGATTACAAATCACAGGACCGGGAGGAGAAGGGATGGAATTGTGTTGTTAATAAAAACCGAGGCGCTTCATAAGCATATGGAATATTTACCAGCCCTGAAACACTTGAGGGCTGTTGTGTAATGCTGTAAATTGAGTTATATAGCACTGTACGGGACTGTAAAACCTTCTATATCTTACTAGAGGAATTTATGGTAATTGAAAACAATATCGAGGCAGAAGGAAAGAGGTAAATAAAGCAGGAAGGTAAAGCTGGTTTGCTGTGATTAATTTACTTCACAAAGTTGCTTCAGGTTTGGTGTGCATTTTGGAAATTTCAAAAAGGTCTTTACTGTCACTTCTGATCAATTTATTGCATCATAAATGTATTAATGTACTTTTTGTACTGATTTGCTTTTATTAATTGAACAGTGGTGTACATCTCAAAGTTTAATATCGACAGAGTTCATTTAACATCTAAACAGTATGGCTTTTCTTTCCTTTCTGTAGACGATATTCTGAAGAGCATTTGGAATCACACAAGAAGGAAAGATGAAAGATTTTAATAAATAAGCGTAGCGTGCACTGCAGAGAGGGAGCATACCGAATGTGTTTGAAGCAAAAATAAGGTTTTAAAATTGTAAAAAAGTATTAGAGTAAAAAGGTACAAATATGTGCTCCAGGGAAAAGCTGTTGTACCCCAAAAGGTTACATTTGAAACCGTTATTTTCCTGTGTAAGGGATAGAGAGACACCTTAAGGAAAAGGAATCATCTTGTGACACTGTAACTTGGAGACGAACAAGACTTTGCTGAATCAGGGCTGAGGCGGCAGCAAGCGCAGCTCACCGTTGTTTACCCATAACGCACCAGCCGTCAGTCTGTGCAACACTGAGTTTTAATGCAGTTTCTCAACTGATTTCATGGTAGTTTTCCATTCATACCGAGGCACTGCATTCGGCCGGATGAGTGAGAGCGCAGACGGCTGACATATGGCTGTGATTCTCTCATTTGGCTCGGGGGGAGAGTGGAAGAGGATGGGGTCTAGGGTTTTATTGCGTGTGTACGGTTGTGTATGTGTATTTCAAACATCACTCCCAGATGAGACCCTCAGCTGAGGAGAGCGAGAGTGTTTGTCGTTTCTGCAAGGACGAGACGCCACTGTGCGCTTTGACAGGAAGTGCAGGCAGTTGGGCTGTCAGTACTAGTTTCCTGTGTGTGCGCTGGCCCTTGGCTGCCCCTCGTCCCATTGAAAGATGCGCCTCCTAAACGCTCTCAGACAGGACACCCACACAAACTCGAACCCAATGAGACCATGACAAATGTCTCTTCCCCTTACCTGGCATGACATTATCATTATTGACTTGGTATAACGTTGACATTTGGAAATGCGCTCCATGTTGAGACCTCATAATTGAGGCAAACCCTGCCCACTCTGTCATACTACATTCTCATTGGCCCATTGATGAAATCTCCCTTATTAATTGTATATCAGATAAATACCAGCAGGTAGGAAGATAACAGGTTTGCCATTTACGTGCTCTTGACAGAAGACCCACGCAACCGACAGCTAGATTCATTAAGTGACCTGAATTAATCAGCGTCAGTAGCTGCCAATGTAGTTAATTGTGTTTGTTTGAAGGTTGATCGTTCATCAGAATCTTCATGAGCGTTACAAACAGACACTCATTTAGTGTAGTTTCCCTCGAGAATCCCCACAGAGCAGCAAACATCCATACTAAAGCACACAGACGCTGAGAATTCCCTGCTCCGGCGTTCAGTAATTAAAATATCTTTACAGAATATTCTCCAGAGTGACGAAGACCATAAAAATCAATGGACGATGATGGTGCATGCGAAACAAAGTTGAATGATGGTAAAACGACCCTTTGTCTTTCTCTCAATTTTAGAAGTTTGGATATAATACTTGTTTGTGAAGTAAAGCTCCAAATCTGAGTGGCAAATCGATTATTAGCATACTGCCTGCTTAGCAAAGATAAATATTTTAAATAGTGTTATGCAACATAGTTGACACCTTGAGATATCTAAGCTACTGCATTCACTGGACACATCTGGAATATATCACCATGCCAAACCTTTCTTCTTAAAGCAGTTCCTGGTTTTTCTCTTTCCAGTAAAAACATCATTATCTTGTCCAAGAGAGCCAGTAGCCCTTTATCTCACTTAATGCTCCCAATAATAGCACCTGTCAGCCCCATGGTCACTTCATTAAAGGTCCACAAATGCTCAAAGCAACAGCCAAACTCTTCGCCTTTTGAGCACTATACGGGGAAAAAATCCTTCTTTAAGTGGAAAATAATGCAACACATTGTAAAAGCAAACACATTTGTAACCTTGCCACTTGGAACTCCTGCCAAGTAACAAATAAAATACCTTTCCTCATATGCAAATGGCCTGTAGTAGCCTATAAAACCTGAGGTGCGTCGGTTTCCCACAAAACCTTTGAAGAACCTTTATGTCTGGGACATATTTCACACAGAAAAATAAAATAAAATAAAATAAAATAAAATAAAATACAATTAAATTAAATTAAATTTTTAAGTGGTGCATAAAATATGTATAATTTATATGATTTTATTATTTAGATTGCATTAATAAACTATGCAAATTAATACAGTGATAAAAAAAAAATGCATTATAGCAATGAAAATCAATTAGATTTAACATAACAAATAAAAAACACAACTTTTCAAATAGTTTTCTGAAGCCCAGAAAAGTGGGAAAGTTTTTCTTTGCCAACAAAGCACTCTCGTTTGATGAGAGCTGAAACAGAGATATGAAGGACCTCACGGCAGGGGAGCCAGTGTCTTAAATTCTCTTCCAGTTGTCAATCAACAGAAGTGCAGAGAGTGAAAGCAAGAAGCAGGGACAGAAAGATACAGAGATTAAGAAAGCTAGAGACAGAACTGTGAAGGAAGAAAGTACATAAGCCATTTTCTTGAAGTGACATTCAGGAGCTTAAGGCATTTTACAAAGGCTCCCTGCATTTCTTAAATATAAACGGTGAAGGACATGCTGTTCCTAGCCTCGGATGGAAAACTTTGTCAAAAATGGCAAGCTTTAATTGGACCAAATACGTCTGGTTGGTTTTACGCAACCCTCAAAAGTGACAAAACTGTGGTAAAGAAAAAGTTGGTTGCTTTATATGTCCATCAAACAAGTCTTCCTGTCACAGTGGGTGGATCTTGACCAGAATAAACTGCATGGAGTTTGAGTGACAGCGTCAACCAACCAATTACCTTAGAGATCAGAATAAACACAGCGAGATGTTGTTTACTTTGACCTGATGTGGTCACCGTATTGCAGAAAAGAGGGATCCCCCTCGGCCTGCTCCATTTCAAAACATGTCATTACTAAAAACAGCCAGTGCTTCCAGAAAAGTATTTGTCATCTAATTAGTAAGCACATTTCATTCAGCGGAGAGGAATGATGAGTGCTACGCTAGAAAACGAAAGTACATCCAGTGGGATCTTGGGAGAAATAGAGCTTAACCATTTAAATCTTTAAATAATTCTGTTGTCTCAAGGTGAAATGTAGCACTGGGATGCGGCAACACTCAGTAACACTTTCTATGAAGCCTGTAGCCCATATATAATGCATTAAAGGTATTCATAATGCATTACAGTACACATTGTAATCGGGTTTATGTTGTCATGAATAATTTTAGCTGCAGTTAATACATTATAATACTTGTCATTCATCGAGTACGATGCATTTTAACACTTGGTAAACTCAAAACGTGATGCTGACCGAGTTTTAAAACGAATAGTCAAATAATTAATCAAGCATTGATATGCTTCACAACTGTATTTAGAGGTTTACAAGTATATCGTATGAATGGACAAAGAGCGAATAACACATTAGCAATGCATTTGTACAAACTTCATTAAAAAGTGTCACTCAAAAAAGCATTTGGGGCGTGAGACATCTTAACTCATTTTTTAATCTGAATAAACACACTATTTATCTTAATATGTGTACCTTGGCTTGAGAAATAGCATCTTAGCACCACTAGCTAGTACTGCTTGGTCTCTTAGCGACACAAAGCTATTCCTGTCTCTCCGTATGTCTCTATAATTAGCAGCAGACCTGTAAGAGCCACCTTCACTAAATAAATTACCCAGTTTAGAAAAGTAAATACCAAATGTGTAATTAGCTTCCATCAACTCCTTACCCAGCACCAGTTAGACTGCAACAAGTGACTGATGTGTGGGAGGATGGAGGTAGAGACATTAGCTGTGCTCCAAAACCTACCTAGACAGCTTTCTAAGGCATCATAGAATACTATAATTATGCTACCAATCAAAGGTTGGGATATAATAAAATTAAAACACTTTTTCATTTTCATTTGAAAATATTACACATTTTTACAAATAAATAATGTTATGTAATTTATTTTTTCTTTCTTTCTTTTTTTTTTTTCTCCGTAAATTATGTTTAAATAAATATTTTAAAAAGTTCGAATAATAATATTATACTACCAATCCAAAGTTTGAGGTCTAAAATAAAATAATTAAATTAAAATAAAATAAATATAATAATAATAAAATATAAAAAATATATCAGGTATGAATTCAACTGATCAAACAGTGTAACAGTACAAATATTTACATTTATATTATAAAATATTTCTTATTCAAATAAATGTTGTTTTGTTTGACATTTTCCTTCTTGTAAATGATGTTCTAATAAATGTTGTGGAAATTGTATATTAACTTTCTATTTATTAAAAAATATGTGTATGTATATTAAGTAACACAACAATATAATGCAACAGAAAACAGTTATTGGAAATTGTAATAATATTTTAAAATATTACAGTTTTTACTGTATTTTTAATCAAATAAATACAACCAAGGTGAGTTCAAAACAGCATAAAAATGGTTTAAGTTAATAACATTTTCAGGCTTATTAGAGCAACGTAATATTAGTTTAGCAACAAGCTGATATGTGAGTCAAGTCTTCTTGCACTTCACATGAGTTTATGTGGCCTACGTAGAACACTTCAAATTATTATTTTTTTATTTACTCATGCAGCTGCCTACATAGGTGACTCACTAGGGGTTCAAACCCAGCTCTAGATTTGTATTCCATTATTATTATTATCGGACATCAAAAATGTGTCAAAAGGACACTGGGCAGTAGTTTTTCCCTATTAATCAAAAAACAAAACAAAACCAAGCCATCCTGTTAACACAGAGACCCCCACCTCCACTTATCTGACAGTCATCCTGTGAATCAACGCTCTGTATCAGATCCTGTATCAGAAGTCTGACTTAACATCCCATAAGTGGATATCAGTGAGGATGTATTGCATTTGGAAGAGCAGCGATTGCAGCACTGCAGCGAGTCAGTCTGCTTCCTCTGGGTAATTAGTCACCCTTCCTGCTAGAGCTCAATTAAGTCTGGCCTTATGCTCACCCACAACCGAAAGGTGAGTCAAAGCCCGAGGAGAACCAATGACACATCCACAGTAACTGCACTCATACTGTAGCATGAACCTGTGACCTTCACTATGCTGAATAACCGAACGCACACTATCTGCTTTTCATTTATTTGTTTTTTCCCTTCCACACACACACACACACACATACACACTCTTGCGCTTGAGCCGACTGTAGTAACATGGAAAGGTTACTGATTAGATTTAATGCCCAAGTACTTTCATAAATGAGGCCTTCAAAAAGTCAAAGTGAGCTGCCAGTTAACCGAACTGCATCCCATCTGCCCTGATATCATAAATGAATAACGCTTAGATGAGAGGAATTAAGGGTAATGCAGCTACCATGTGTATTCCTGTAGCCAAAACCCCCTGATTTTCAAATAACCATGATGCAAGAGGGATGCCACATGATAAGTGTCAAACCCTCGTCTTTGGTTTTGACGTGGCATTAAACTAATATTTAATACAGATGGGGCTGGAATTTGCTGCAGTCTGACATTCCCGTCACATTGACGTAAGTTTAATTGGTTTTATAATCAATAATTATGTGGGCTGGTCAAGTCGTACACTTGACGCAAAAACGTCTTCATGTTCCACGGAGACAGAAAGTGGGATTATGGTTACTTTGAATTCAGAAGACACGTTCTCTCTCTATGTAAATCAATCTGTGCAACCGTCACAAACGTGATTTAACTCGCTGGCTTTCTCTAATGGCTTTTTGATTTGCATCTTCACCCGGACTGCTTGGAGCCTGACTGTCTGCTTAGCGCCCCACTACCAGCAGCTCCCACAAGAGGGCACCGATCTCACTCAATACTGGGGCTTATCTATCAGAGGAAGGGAGGAAAGCTTGGAATTTTACCCGCACCAGAATCCAACAAACAGGAAACCAAAATATGCTGAGTCATTTTCGTCCACTTGAGAATGAAACCAAATGCAAAGAATAATGGCTACAATTTAATACAAAGGCATTGCCGTACAGCAATGCTGTATATCTCTGTGCCCCAAACCAATAAAACAGGCTTTCATCACGTCAGGCCGACGGCCTATCAGAGCCGTGGGGTCTGTCATCATTCTTACTGACAGCGAGAACGGGGTTGCTGAGTTTGGATTTGTCCTGACCTCCAAAATCCACACACACACACACACACACACACACACGCATGTCTGGTTTGCTATCCTAATGGGGACTCTCCATAGGTGTAATGATGTTTATACTGTACAGACTGTATGTGGTAT
>JAUMHQ010000051.1:9783322-9797903 GCA_032361165.1 Enteromius paludinosus | reverse complement strand
AAATGGACCTGTAAAACCGTTTCTGGGCATTTTTCCCCCTTACCTAAGCTACATACCTTCTATGTACATATCAGAGACCACTACTTATGAAATGACTTTACTGCATAATCATACATTCATTTCGTGCTAAAGTTCCACAAACGAAGTGAAATCTAGATACTAGACTATCACTGAGACTAATTTTAATAGTAACTAAGCACCTAGCAACCACTCAGAACACCCTAGCAACCACATAACTACTTCCTTAAAATCGTTTACTACCACACAACACCACCCAAAGAAACCATCCATAATATCGTAGCAACGCTAAACAAACAAAATGTAAGGTTCTTTTGTTTGTTGGTCCTTTTCTTTTACTTTTTAACTTTCTTCCTTTCTATTCTCACGCTCCTCTCGTTTTTCTCTTTTTTCTCTCTCTCTGGGTCATGTAGCGCTTTCAGGCAGCTCTGTTGGAGGTTTTTCTAACATATGTATTTTGGTCGCTTTAAACTCATTCATCAGACTCTAACCCTGGCCTCTTTGAACGCAAAACGGCAAATAAAAGAAACTTTTTAAGAGCGTGATGATTTTCTGAGAGAGAGAAACCACTAATTACCACAAAACCAAAAATGTTCATCTCTGGCGATGTAAACTGGCACAGACTAAAAAAAAAACAAAAAAAAAAAAAAAACTCCAAACAACACGCACTGACAGTGGCTCTGTGAAAATCTGCTCTCTGGCCCAACTCATGAGTCATACTGACCGATAAAAATGCAGTCCTGGGGAATGCTTTGTAAATGATACAGCCTGCTCAGAAAAGGCCTTTAAATCTGCTGCCTGTAACTCAAGCCCGACTGCTGGTTTCTGTGGTTCATGTTGGTAATTCTTCCCAATGGGCAGAAAAGTGATATTTTGCTGCCGTAGGGGGAATGCCCTTGTCACCACAAACCCATCTTACCCCTGAAAAACTCACATACACACTCAAAAGCTGCCTATAGGGCTGAGAAAACGGTCTCTTTCATAATATGTCAGATCACACATGGGCAAAGCGTTCTGTCATTCTCACATACGTGTTAGCGCACCTGATAAAAGTGCTATAGCTCCAAACAGACCCGAGTTTTCTCCCACAGGAACTTGATCCCTCACACTTCACAGCTCCCAGAAGCCCCAGCACCTGCTGCATTGTTTCACATGTGCCCTGAATGCAGAAGTAGAGCCGCGTCAAACACGCACGTTTGAGGAAAGTTGGCATGAAAATCTGCTGGAGCGTCATGCCTGGTGTTCCCTGTGATCGTGTGTGTATAAAAACAAGGACAAAAAGCCTTGAACATAATATCACTGTCAGATTCAATTCAGTACATGGCTTGTAGTGTCAGAACACATAAATTAAAGTGCATCGGTTTCGTTATGAGTTCTGTTTCCAATGACCACCGAAAACGGCTTCAATTCTTTAGGTTCCAAAAACAACTTGCACATCTAATTCTTTAGTAATGTGTTTATTTTTTTTATTCAATTTTATAAAAAGGTAAACTTTTTTACACACTGTAAAATAAATAAATGAATATTACTGGAGTATGGAGTATATTACTGGAGTTTATTGTATTACATGAGAAAACTACACAGTGTATTCAGTTATTAAGTGCCGCTTTAGATAAGGACTGCAACTACTCCTCATAATGTTCATATCAGTAATAAAACTGACACAAAACTTTGAGTGTCTTCATGGAGCTCTGCTAAATATCCCCAGTGCCTCTGAGGCAGTAATAACCTCCCGTCTCTTTTCCACACGGCCACAGATTCTCACCCCCCCCCACCCACACATATGCCCCGTGAGGTCAGATGAGCATGGCAGGTATGCAGCCTTGGGCTGGGCTCTCATTGTAAATATTGTCCTTATCTCTTCTCTGTTTGACTTCTGCATCCATTCATCTCCTTAACCGTCACTGGCTAAATACCTGCCATTCTGGTGAGATGCTCAAGCATTTCAAAGACTAAAAAAAAAGGTCCCATCAGGCAGATACCTGTTAAACTTTCACTCGCAGTCTCTCTTTAGAAGATCTAAGAGTTTGTATCACGAACATTTAAGTGATTTATCAGGAGCGAGGGGTGAACCACCATGTCTGTGCCCCCACATGCATGTGATTTAAGATCAGACCACCAGCTAAGCTCTGCTCTAACTTTATCTTTATTTAATCTCTAATAGAACTGGAATGTGACCCATCAAGACTTCATTTATCTCCATTCCATTCACAACAACACGGTGGCCCAGATTCGCACAACGTAACAAAATCTCCACAACACAACTGAAAAAAAAAAACTCAATCAAATCACCACAACAAAAACTATGGGAGGATAAATCGATGCGGAATCAATTCAGAAGGGTGATGCACTCTTCTTCATTAACGTTTGAGTATGCGGATAAAAACTAGATTAGAGCGCCATCTGAATCGCGATGCGTTTGTAAAATCTCAGAATCAATCCATGAATAGATTTTGCTTTGATTTATCCTCCCAGCCCTAACAGAAACAAGACGCAATAAAATGAATTTAGCACAACAACGTAAACAAGCCGCAACTCAACCAAATTAGCACAACACAACGGAAATAAGTTGTGACAGTGCAAACAAGCCACATTACAACGGGAACAAGTTAAGCCAAACAGAATTAAGCCAAAACAACGAAATTAGCACAATACAACATACACAACAAAGTGAAATAAGCACAACCCTATGAAATGAGTCCTATATGTCACTGTGCTGAAGCAAATTAATAAAACATTTAGTAAAGATTTAATAATGAACATTTAAGTGGCACCACCCTGGGAGTTCACTAACCTAAGTTTGCAAAGCTCTTTGCAACACATCTGTGAAATTTAACAAATGACTACATGGCCAAATGAATAAATAAACAAACGAGCAATTTGCTATCTGTTCCTTTAATATGCTGGAGAAGCCTGATGAGAAAGTGAGAACTGATTTGTGGCAGCTGGTGTTTGTATTTTGTTTTTCATGAAGGGATGCAGCTCACTGTGAGGAAGAATGCAACGAAGAACAAATGTCACTGAATGAGCATGTGAAGACAATTAAACCGCAAATCAGGGAGGGTCTGCAATGAATGGAGAAACCAGAGTGATGTCAGAAGACATTAACATGGACAGGATATCAGTCTCCAGTAGAGGAAATGACATTAGACTACAACGGCTTCAATACATCAGGTTCATTTCCGCGACTAAAGGGCTTAACACAGAGTTTAATTAGTATAACAGGTCAAGATTTGTATCGAAACACAACAACAGGGACAAAATCTGTATTAAGACACAATCTCAATTAATGGCAGTTGCATCTGAGAATCTTATCAGTCACCTTGAGTCTTTCACAGTATAACCAACGCAGTTTAAGACAGTGTTCACTGTTTTCTTAAGCAATGATAGAGCAGGTTATCTCACTGCGGCAGCCTTGGCTAATCGAATTCAGAGCAGCAGATACAATCAGCTCAGTGTGTCACTAGATTAGTGGGGCTTTACGCATGTGGTCGCTCTGGTAACAGAGGAGTGGGCTTCCTTCCTGATGAGCAAACAACATCAGCACTGTGTATCAAGAGATAAAAGATAGAGAAAGAGCCTTGAATCTGTTTATCAGGAGGAAATGAGCGAGTTGGAGTTGATGGGGATTTGTTCCTGATGAGGCGTGCATCAGGTGCTCCTCAGAGAGAACGGAGATCTACTAATAAGATCCACGTGGAAGGATGTTTGATCGAGCCTTGTTGTTGTTGTTTGTCTGACTGTCTTTTTTGGTCCTTTCCTATTTCCCATTTTATGTAATTGCAGAAGGATGTAAGAACACAAAGGTTGTATGTTCGGAATGGAATACCAGCAGTGTAGAAATAAAAGAAACAATTAAAAGTCAAGTCAAGCTTGAGGCATTGGGGAATACAGTATCCATTTAGTGTATTTTACATACAATCCTGCATACTTAGTATGCATATACAAAATATAGAGCAGAAATCAATTTAGCAGTATGATTGTCCAAACACACACATACACACAAGCAAAAACATAGAGACACACACATACAGTCACTATCATAGACTCTTCTCTAGTGCCTTAGTTGCAAAGCCATACTGCCTGCTGATCTAAGTCAATCAAGCGAGTGAATCAGTGGAGCGGAAGCCACATAACCAGTTTGGCCATGATCCACTCAGGTAGATAGGCAGCAAGCTCATGGTTCACTAACACGCTCCAAACCTTCGAATCTACATTGCCTCAGAACAGCTTGAAAAATGTGTGTCCAAAAAAGAATCCTCCTGGATCCAGAAAGATCTTCTCTCTAATAAGCTCTGCCGTTCACATGACCTTAGACAGATCCCACAGTTGACCCCAAACTAACTACCCTTCCTCCCACTCCTCTTCCTCCTTCTGTGCCTCTCAGGAACACAACAGTATTGGGAAACTTAAAGAAAAAAATAAAGAGAAATGCCTGGTCTGCTGTTTAGTGCATTATAAGCACAACTATTTCCAAATCCAAGTATATTTTCACATCATTTAGACAAATCCAACCCCAAGCTTTTAGAAACAGTGCGCACAGGTGATGGATCAGAGGGGAAATTACCACTACTACAAACTTGAAAGGTAAAGAACAACACTAAGCAGTTTAAAGTTTCCATTGCACTCTCACTTTTCATGTTTCTGGCTGATTTCCAGCAATTGTAAACCTCTTACACAACATGAGAGACATGAAAGAGAAAACATTGGCGGTCACGGGAGTCAATGCTGCCCCTATAATAAACAACAGCTCAAGGAAAACAATAATCTGGATCTGGTCCAAACAGGTGCTGATCGTTTCCTCCCGTCAGCAGCGACTGATCTGAAGGAAAGCACTTTTACGGCCTTATGGTTATGGTTTCATTATGTCTTTTAAGGCTTTTTAATCGGCTTCCAGCTTATCGCTGACTATCTAGAGCGATGGAGATAAATAGAGATGCTCTTTTGTATCAGTTCCAGCTGAGGAGAAGAATAAGACTTCAAACACAAAAGTTGCACACAGGTTTTTGACAGGTATTGGTGGCTTTTTTTCTAGTGCCTTAAGAGAGTACAGGTGGCTTTAAAATCCTCTCTGAAACATATTTTGAGGGGGAGGTGTATTCTCTCAATTGGCATGGAATGTACATACAGTATAGCCTTGTAGAAAAATCCAGTGAAACCTTGTTTAAGGTAGTTCTACATGGTTTCTAGTTGGTCCAAACTAATTACAAGTCAGTTCTGGTTTCAACCTACGTAGTACAATAGGCTACTTATCTTGTTTAAAAACCATCTGGACCACTTTAAATAAGTATGACTTGGTATTCCAGTAAGTGGTGTTTTCCAGCAGTGCAACAAATAAAATATGACATGGTTATACATGGTAATATTTTTTTCTTTTAAGAGGACCCGGATACAAAAACTGATAAGCACATACTGTACATATGCAGGCCTGGAGACACAAGCGCTGTTTTATCTTTCAGTCAATATATTATGCTCTCTTAAGAAGACAAGAAAAGACTGTAAGACTGTTGTCTGGAAGCTGTGGGAAGATGAAGGTGGCATCAAAGTATCTCTCCCACAGTGTCAGATCACACAGTGCTCCGGATGACCCTGCCGTCTATCTGTAAGTGTACACCGGCAGATACCACTGAGAAAGAGACGAGAACACAAGATCACCCTGACACTTGACTGAAACAGCAGTTTGTGTTTCATCAAAGCTGACACAGAGACTTTGAAGTCAAATTTCATAAAAGCATAACACATACAGTGCAGTTTATGTGCGACTGACTCTCTGGGAATGTGTGTTCTTGTTGCACGGGCCAGTCGAGTTAAGCCAGTAGCAACAGGAACCATCTTCAGTTTAGCAGTAAAATATGATACTAAACACTTCTCTGCAACGCTAATTCAAGAAAACAAACCTCTCTCACATTTGGATCCTGTGTTTCCTTTGAGACGTTGTGGAGATTCATGATTTCCTGTGAGACAGTGGGTTGTGGGAATGAGGACAGCGAAAGCATGGATGCAATCACAGCAGTTTTAAAGAAGAGCTTGCTAATAACTCCCCTACCCTCTCTCACACTCTTTCTGCCAGATGATATTGCATAACTATCATCAAACCAGTTCTTGACGTGGGAATGTCAACGACCTTACCAAGGAAGTACTTGCTTTAAGCCAGCTGTGGATTTGTCTGCTTGTCTATGATTGTGAATATGGGACAATGTGTATTTGTCCAGCTGTAAGCAATAGGATCAAAGCTTTTTATCTTATCTGCCACCTGAATGGATAAGGTGTATTCATATCTCCCACATACCCATGATGACTAAGTAGAACCTGTGCTGCCCATCTGAATGCACCCTTCTCTGCAGGACTGTGAATTTGATGTTCCTCTTTTGACTCATTAGCGCAACAATCTGCACCATTTCACATTCCCCGTTAGGCTTCAAGGTGGCATAAGACACTTTCAAAATATTGTGTCTAAAAATACCAGATCAACTTGCACAATTCCACCCAGGGGTTTCGAAAATTGCAAACCTGCCAAAAGACCAACAGCTGGAGATTAGAAGGGATGTCAGCAAATAAATCTTTGAGGCAGAAGAGGTCGAAAACCAAAACAATACACTGGTGCACGGCATAGTTATTGTCAGGGGCACTAACAACTAATAATAAACACAACAGTACTGAATTCGGTAGCTCTAACAAGCTACTATGCTATGAGACTTCAAACTCTCAAAGTTCTTCATAGATTTTAACAAAGGGAAGAAAAGACTTTCCACAGATAATTTGGCCGAGGTACTGGTCTTAAACAAGCGAACCTGGCATTTGCATCTTGACCTTGGAAAGAGAACAGACAGTGTGAAAATCATTATGACTCTCTCTCTCTCTATCACCTCACTAACTAATAAACTAAAATGCAAAGCTCAATGAATATTTGTAGCTTCGGGCAATCAGTGTATCATGGCTAGAGATCATAGCTAGGGGACTTAAAGTAGAGTAATTAACCACAAACTTTGAAAATATCTACTCTGGCTAAAAGGTCAGTATTGTGTGTGGGATGCTTGTAAGAAACTACTTTCCACAATGCTCTCAAATTCCGAGAATTCGGTGGAAACACTGTTCCACAAAACCTAATAACCCCTATGATCTAGCAGAGAGGTTTTCAGTGTTAGGACACGGTAAAGTCCAGGACAGGCTTAACAGCGAGGTGATGACTCGAGGAGCCTCCAGCAAACTCAAACAGTATAAACAGTGCACAGTAACATTTCCAGAGAATTAGTTACAGATTCAAAGATTAATAATGGCTCTCCGACTGTCTCAGGAGGAACAGAAGGAAGTGGAGACCGAGTCTCAGGTGAATAACCAAACTCAGGTTATGACATTATGCTGGCCTGCATCCAAACTCTTGGAAAGCTGCTTGATTGGCTTACATTTTCTGAATCTTTGGATTGGCTTCCTTTTTTTCACTCTACAGAACAGGAGTCAGTCAGAAAGCTAAAGAAATGTCTCTGTCTTGCTTTCTGCTTCTTATTTCTCTCTTACACACATTGACTCTCACACAAGAGTTCCCACCTGAGGGGCCCTGTGCTCAGAGACTGTCCAAATAGGGCAGAAATGTATCCGTGAGTCTGAGGAAATGCTGCCAAGCACAACAGTATAAAGTTTCAGCAGTCACCCTTGAGAAGCCATCTACTTTTTTTTGTTTTAACCAAACCACCGGCAGCAACCTACATGACCCCGTTTCACTTTTGAACCAACGCCCCTCGGTAGGTCAATTAAAGATGTTCTCTCCTTGATGTTTATACGAGAATGAATCTAAATGTGTATATCTATGTCAGTGTGCATAGATTATGCCCTGTCGCTCTTCTCCAGACAGGAAGGGTGATGTTTGGAGTGAAAGCAGCGGTTGCAGAGGCAGACAGTGTCTCTGAATCACGGCCCGAATCGTCAACGTTTGCTCACAGAGGATCCCGCTGGGCCAGCGTGAGGCCAAGGCCTTCACCTGACTTGCTCCTGTCCTCTCGCAGCTGTGTAAATACAGACTACGACACATTCGCTTGAATGCACATGGTACAGAGCGCTGCTCCGTTGGAAGCCCACATCAAAAAAACAGGTGGATTTTATAATAGTGTCTGCATGCAAGACGTTTAGCCATTGTTGGACTTGGTTTATGCTGACATTGAAAGATACATTTGTTAACCTTTGCTGAGACAGTCACGCATACATCTGTATGTCTTTGTAAACATGCAGATGCACTGTGCCTGAGACGCTAGTTTTCCAAATTTGATGAACTACTTAGGCACTGATTAGTTTTTGTGTTCAAGCCAGGTGCAGCTATTACATTTATATTCTCGCAGTTATGAGCCTGAAATGTAGGAAATACACAGGGCTTCCTCTTGCATCTGACCTTCTTATGTACAATCAGCCTTGGCTCAATCTGAACCATTAAAGCCTCCTCTGAGGGAAGCAGACCACCCTTGAGTTTTACTACACCAAACGCTTAGAAAATCCAGACATTAGGCCTGGGCCAGGCAAGCCCGTATGAGAGATCAAATCAAAAACATCCGACAGAAATGTTACTGAGGAAGCCCAACACGGTTGTTAAATGATTCATTATGGACCGCTGTGGAGCAAAAGACTTCAGAGACCTGCCTCAGTCATAGATAAACCAATGTCAATCACCAGGTGACCTTTATAAAGTCGGCGCTTAACTGCTAAAGAACTGGACAGCTTAGGAATGGACCTTAAATGGTCATGTCATATAATCTATAGGCTCAAAGCCTGAGGAGGAGGAGGTTTACATTCCTAGCCATAAAGCTGTGAAAAAAGACAGAGTCTCTACTGACCAAGTGCGAGGGTAGTGAAGAGAGAGTTAGACATTGAATCTAAAGAGCAAAACCCAGAAACATATGTACTCATCAATTACTCGCAACCTCTGGGAGAGTACTTGTGCAATTTTCAGTGTGGAGCCAGGGCCAAACTCTTCCTTCTGAGAACCAGGCCTTCATGAACGGTTGCCAGCTGTATAAGAGACGAACATAATTCTCCATGTCACTGACCATCAACAAGTACAACAAATAGTTGAACAAATTTCCTAAATTATAGCCTTTACACTAGTGGGAATGGAAGTCCTGTTGGAGCTATCAGCGGGGGATCATGTTGGAGAGACCACAAATGCAATCCTTGCTTAAAGCTGCCCGATAGCTTCACCAGGCTGTGCGAGTCCCGTGTAAGCGGTGTACCCCTTAGTGCAGATGCGGTCCAATCCAAACATTCCTTAAGGAGCTGTCTGCCAGGGTTAAGACGTTTGGTCTCTCGCTATACCATCATCGGCCTTCTTAAGGTCTCGACAGAAGGCTTAGCTACTGGCAGATAGCTACCCCTGTCCTGGGTTCAATGGGTTCTCTGATCACTATTACAGGGTAGTGTTGAGTCCCATCAAAGCCAGACCTCTATATTGTAGATCACGCAATGGCTAACCGCAATAACAGCCTTTCCTTTTTGTCCTCAATCAAGAGCATCACGTAAACCAAAGCCCAATCTGCTCTCCATTTCCTATGAGCAAGAGGAGATGAAAGATCAGGTGCATGTGGCATTCATGCTGCCTCTTGGCCAGACGTAAAAAAAAAAAAGTCCAGCTTTTGGCAAGCACAACTCTTCTTTCATCCCCCCACTGGACCCCCTGTCTCATTTTAATCCTTTCCTTTCAGGGTGCAACGGAAAGCTTATGGACCAAATATCTATTCATGCAAGCCATCTGAATACATCGTCTTCTTTGAGTCAGCGAGTTCACGGTGTTCGTCACCCTGTGGTGTTGACTAAGTCGAAATGAAGAAGGCCAAAATGGAGGTGGGTCTATTTCCCAAGCTCGTTTGCATTACCTACAGCTATCATAAAAGAGAGGCACTTTCTGGGCAGATTGTAAAATCAGTTAGCAAGACGGTGGTGGGCACGATACAATGTTAACTTTACTGCTCAAAGCGTACCTGGCAGAAAAGAGGCAGGATCCGAAGTAGAGTGCATCCAGAGTGGGTCTGCAGAAAAGAGTAAACAACTGGCCTATTAAAGCGTAACTGCTTTCAGCCTGCAGCCAAGTGCTACTTCAGAGTATAAACCTGAGAAAACAAGCTCAGACCGACAAACACACTCACAACATGCACATAAACAAAGAAGGATCAGGGCAAGTCTGGCACGCCTGTAGTTCTTCTGTCTGCCAGGCAAATTAAAAAAAAAAACTTTGGCTACCCACAGTAAAATATTGTGCAAAAACTATGCTCCTCAGGTCCAAGTTTTAAAGTTTGCCATCATACTCGTTTTCCATTTATGTGGGAGCTATTTAATTGGACCACCAGGAATACACATCCAACTTGTTGACTAATCACCAGACCTGTATGGAATCTAACGGAATTCCGTGCAAAGCTCTATGGAATTGAAATAATATTTGACACCTCCCTTTGCTAATCTGATCAGAGCGCTTTCAGCAATATAAACTCTTCCTTTAACACTTTTTTTAAACCACATCTATTTCAGAATTACACAGACTTTTAGCCCAAAATCAATGCAGACATGAATCTTTCTTTTAAAAATAATAAGTTAGCCTAAAAGGTTGTTCCATAACTTACTAGGTATTTATTATTATTTTAATAGTTTTTCTCTCTCCCTGGCGTTGCGCTTAATGCTAGGAATATTCATATTTCCATATATATATATATAAATACATATATACACACACACACACATATATATATATATATATATATATATATATAAAATCCAAAAATTACTTTCAATATTATGAAAACTATTAATTTTATTTTTTATTTTTTGGCTAACAAACAAAAAATACATGAATAATCTTCATTTATAGCATCCAACTAGTATCTTGTTGAATCAGCAGAACTTGCAACATTAGTACAGAAAAGTATACATGGCATAAAAAACAAATGAACTTTTTATTGGCAACTCAGCAAAGGCTTGAAACTCTCACACAGTTACGGCTGAGCACTGTAAAGTCATATAAAAAAAGAGACCTTCAACCATGGGGTAGTACACTAACTCAACCAAAGGTCACCTTTCTGTCGAGATGTTGCAAAAAAATATCTTTCTCTTCTTTTCCCCGTCTCCCTCCCTTTTTCTTTTTACCCAATTTTTCTTTCTGCACATCTGTAACGCTGCACTCCAGCATCCTGTTTTTATGCAACTCTCAGCAAAACAGGCTTCGGCCCCCAAGGCAGCAAGTGCAAGGATCATCTTTTGCCCAGAATATAAGAACTGTCACATGCTGCCACACCTATGAACAATTTAACAGAAAAGCAAAAATTGCTGGCAAGTAGTTCCAAGGCTGTTGCGGTTTTCAAGTACACACAGAGATACATAGCAGCACAGCAGAGGCTGGCGTTTTCTCAATGTGGTGCTCTTTAGCCTGTAGCGATGTAACTTAGCCATCCTTCGTATGACTAATAGCTCTTGTCAACCTGGGAAAATGAATATCAGAGCACGCCTTGGATATATGCACCAGCGGAACGGCCCACTTGGATACTCTGTGCCAGTGCTATAGCTGTATGTCCAGCATGTGTGTGTGTGTGTATGAATGAGATCAAAGCACACAAAGCATGGCACACTCCCACCCTATACAATGTGCTTCTAATCTAAAGCGGCCTCTTAAAACTCTGTGTTTTAATTAAACCGGATTTACTCCAGATTACTGTAATATTGGCTCACTTTGACTACACAGAAAGGAGGGCTGTGATCCATGAAACCCAAGCAAACCTCTTCATCCGTCTAGTTACTCATCCAGTTTCCTCTCTTCTGTTCCCTTACCCAGTCCTATTTGTTCTTTCCCTTCTTCTCTTAGCTGCTCCTTTATGAAGTTACAATAAAGTGTGAGCGAGAGAGGGGAAACAGGCAGATGTGGGCCGAAAGCTTTAAAAATCTGCAGTAGGTGCTTCCATCTGCTTCCAATGCAGTATGTCTCTCTCATGCACATCTTCTTTGAAGGTGAGCAGGGGTGTGAGCCAAACAAACAATACCACTTCAGCAAGCAGTGCCAGTTCAACTTAACTAGCCTAGATGCTGGTGCACTGGTGCATCCATTAGTAGGGCTGTGCAAATAATCAAATTTGATTATCATGCGCATCTCGTCAGCAAAGCCGGTTCTGTGATTAGTAGTAAATCTCCATCACCTGCTTTCAAATGGCGTGGCATTTACGATACAGATCCATAGTTCACTGACAGACTACGCAATATTGCTTCCATAATCGCAGATGAATCGAATTCAGAAACAGAACTGGCTTTACTGACGAGATGTGCAAGATTGAATTTGATTATTGACACTGCCCTGCCCATAAGGCTTCTAAAGGGATAGTGAAAAAATACAAATGCAAATAAGACTAATTTAAAAAATAATACTTGCTATAATATAAATATAAATAATGCTCAAATAATACAATTTCAAACCTGTATGATTTATTTATGATTATATATATATTTAAATCTAGGGTTAAGCAGATTCGGAATCATATGAGCCTTTTCCTTTTTGGGTGAACTAGCACTTTGAAGGTTGAGAAAGAGTATAGTAATCATGTATTAATTTGTGCCTCAACATACCATGAAAATTCTTTCAAATGAAGTGACATAATAACTTTTCCAGAAGTACAGAACGTTAACAGAACGTAATTTTACAACACTTTGAGAAACAGAATACCGTGCCAACGACAAACATAAACCAACATACCTCCCAGACAGATTCAAATATAAGTATGTGCGAAGGCACACCCGCGAAACAGCAACGGAGAAAAAGACTGACTCGAGTAAAGAGTGTGTTATCACATGGCTTCACTGAGACACAACGGACCCCTGTGCCACTGTCATAACCGCAGTAATGGACTGTTCACTCAAGAAAAATCTCCCCTTCTTGATAGATCATTACAAGAGAATATTTGTTTGCACATTTTTTTGGGATATTCAAGGCCCATCAAACATCAACCACTGCGTTAATGGCTGACCTAAACCACGCATGAACCACTTGGAGGACAATGGTTCCCTCTCTCTCGCTATATACGTATAAAGTACCAAGTAAAGTTTCGAAGCATTATGCTATTAAGAAGATTACACCATAATTATTAGATTAGGAGGCTCTGTTATTCGTCAAGGAAGCACAGAGAAGAGTTTGTGCGGCAAGAGAAAGAAAGAGAAAGAGAGTCAAAGTATGTGGTAAAAGCCAGACCCTGTCATGTCTGGTCTCTCCGGTCTTGACCTGAGCTAGTTTGTTGTTCATAAAGCTGCACTTTAGTTTTAAACACCGTTAATAAGGAGCTTAACACCTTTCCAAAGTAATATTAACACCCATTGAATGATGGAAAATATTTAACCCCTGGTCAGCAGGGGCAAGTTGGTCAGGCAGTAAATGAGGATCAATTTTCAAAAAATTATTAAAGTTTAAATTGACTACAAAGGTAAATATAAGGCCGAGGTTTATTAAAGGATAAGTAATTTGCCACTCGTGTTACAAAACGGAATCGCTAGAATAAAAACCAAAAACATTTGCACCGCGCAAATAAATCTCTTAAAATTAAATCACTTATCTGATCTAATTGTTTCTGTTGGCACAGCGTTTTTATTTTATTGTATGTTGGCTGGTGTGACAGAACACACACACACACACACACACACACACACACTGAGTTCAGAGCCTGTCTATGTACTTCACAGTTCATTTGTTGTGGCCATCTGGGAAAACACAGATTAAATCATTTAACACAATACAGGACTAGAGTGAACAACTGCAAATGTCATTGAAACTTTAAAACTTTATCACAACAAAATTATCACCTCAAAGTAACCCGCTTAGCAGTTTTGCATCTGTTCAACATTAGTTTTTGCCACTTAGTTGACATAATGGACACTACCATTCGACAGTTTGGGTTCAGTAAGATTTGCGGTTTAGACAAATCGTACAAACTCTATGAATTAGCCACCTCGTAAAATACATACGAATTGATCGTGAGATAGCGTTCAATCAATAAACAATAAATAAGATCTTACTGACCCCAAACTTTTAAACTGTACTATATTCAGTGAGACTTCAAGATGGTTTCTGGGATCCGTGGGTAATATTTAAAGATGCATGTGACATTTTGAAAAGAAAGCAGTTAAACAATAGCCAGCAAAAGCTTCCTGAAATGTCCAATAACCTCTAAACATTCATGCACGTCAGTGCACAAACACTCCACTGAAACACTTTGGACTTTTGCCCATGGGGCAGGAAATCCCATGATTCTGTAGCAGGTCACAATGTAATCATGCAGTCTGACTCACAGAGGGGTGACTAACTGAACTCTTTCTGTCTACCTCTCCTCTACTTTAGCAATTAGTCAACTAGTAGTTTTAGTAAAATCTGAGACTAGTAAACGGTGCCTAGTGAACAAACAGGGTTCCCCTAGACCACCCGCACGGAAAAAACCTATATATACATATATGTTTTAATATAGGTTTTTAATATATGTGACATACTGTATATAAAATTGGCCGTTTTCCTATATTATATGTACATATATGCACATATATGTTCACCTATATGTTTACCTATATA
>JAUMHQ010000051.1:9765092-9783222 GCA_032361165.1 Enteromius paludinosus | reverse complement strand
ATATATGCGCTTATATACTGCATATAGGTTTCATATATGCGCATATATCCTCATATAGATTCTTTCCATGTGGGCAGCTAGTCTAGTAGTTGTTGTTAAGACAAACTAATGACTAGTCGATCATGAAAATACGTAGCCATGTGCATCCCTCCTTTCCTTTCCTGGTGCATATTACCGGCATGCTGAGATGTCCGCTGTGTCCCAGTCCCTGCTGATTGCTAATGAACCCCATGCTTTGGTTTCACAGATGTTCCTCCTTTGTGTTGAGCCAAGAGACAGACTTTGTGTGTGTTCATATGTGTGACCTCTGTGTGCGGCATCGGGCTCGTGGCGTGTATCAGAGCCAGTTATACAGACAGTGCCAGGTGTGTGCACTGCCTCCATCCCTCTTTCAGCACAACATCAGTGACAGAGAGAGAAAGACAGACAGACAGACAGACAGACAGAGAGAGAGCGAGAGAGTGAGATAGAGAGAGAGAGAGAGAGAGCACCCAGTAAAGGAGTAAAGGAGAGCAGAGGTCTGGAATGAACTGAATGCTCCAGGAAAATGAGAGAAGTTTCTGTAACAAATGACAAATGCAGCTGATTAGAGCAATGAAGGAAAGGGAGTGACAGAACAGAAAGATTAAACTAGAAGACTGGAAGTGAAAGGTAATAGACTAGCAGGTTCACAGGTTTGCTTACACACACAAAATTACTATCCCTAGAAGTTAGCAAAACCATGTTTTTTATAAATAAAGGCAATTATTTTGTATAGTTTGCTTTTCATTTTAAGACTTTTTGGGCTTTACATGCATATTGTATGTAAACAATATTCATCATTTCGTCTATTTGATCCATATTCATTAGTTACTTAAATGACATACCAAGTCTTTGGTATGTCATTAGATAACTAGGTACGTTTGCCTTCACTGGTTAGTCTGTACTTTTAATAGCATTAAACAACTCAAAAGTGGAAGTGTATAGCGTTTCTGCCCTTCTCTTTGATGATTTATTGGCTAAACCTTTAAACTAGCACAACGCCTTGAGGTATTGTGTTTGTGGATATGGCCTGGTGTATGCGACCAGTAGGTAATTCCGCCCATGGGCTGAACTGTGCAAATCAGAGAGAAAGTCCTCAGCTCTGCAGTGTCGCATCAATAAACACCATTCAAGAATATCAGATACGGCAGGGGGGGGCTCGGCCACTTAATGATACTGGTGATAAAGTCCTCAACTGAACTGAGGGAAACAAAATGACATCTGCCAGATCGTTAAATGTTATTAGATGTAATTTTTTTCTTTCAAATTGAGCTGTGTGCACAGAGTGTTCTTGGTCTCTGGAATGCTCACCCCTGTGAAAAAAAAGAAAAGAAAAAAAGGATGCCTGGCAAGATCTTCTGTGTAGGTTGCATGCTGTTTTTCTCACCAATTTTTCTTTCTGTTTTAACTAAGGACTGATTCGGCTTCCAGAGAAGTTAAATATAAACTTGCATGGCTGTTTTGTAATCAAACTCTATAACGCAACCACAAAACACTTTCAGGAATAGTTTACCAAAATATCTCAATTCTTTTAATGTTCATTTTATTCAAAACTTATAGGACTTTCTTTTTTCAGTAAAGCACAAAATTAGTACAGAAAAAGTTCTGTTTAGTAAATAAATTAAATAAATAATCACAAAAGTAAAGTGGCTTCGGAAAAAAATGGAACCTTTGGTGCTTCTAAATATTTTTTAATACACAAAAGTTTTATCTTATCTGAATTTAAACGTTTGGAAAGAATATAAGGGTGAGTAAATGATGTAATAATTGTGTTCATGGGAGTCAGAATGAGCATTTCTATTAAAATAAATGACTGGACTTGGAGCAGGAAACCCCTTAAAAATAAACTGAACAGCGTGAAGCAATATGTCTGATTTTATCTGAATAAACAACATCATTCCTCAACTCTTGACTAGGCACACCGGAAAAGAATTAGAGTGAGTTATTAGACTTTTTAGTTTTTACAAGTCACACCTCTTAAGAGACCTGTAAGATAGTATGTTTCCATGCAAGTTGAGCTGTCTAATGGTTCTGAGCCTCCACCTCTGCTTGTCTAAGGGTGAGCATCATTACTTGTCTTCAGTGTCCTGCACTCTTCCAGATAAGGAGCGCAGCACGCCAGACCACCCATGGCTGCGACATACACAGACAGAAGAACCCCCCTTGCGACCTCAAGTCTCAGTGTTTCACCACCGACAGCACCTCTGCTGCTGGGAAACGCTGGCACTGTTCCTTTGCACTCTCAACATTCCCTTGCTTCCCCTTCGAACACACTGTGAGCCGTCAGTTTACCTTCCCTGACTTCTTAATCTCACACATACAAATCTTGAACGGGACAAGTACAGAGCTCTGGGGAACCTCGCTATTAGACTGCTTATTAGACTAAGCTTACTAAGAATGAAGATGAATATGCATACGTCTGTGCCTGTGTAAGCATATGTAACAGTATGGAATGACAAAAGCCTCAAGATCTTTTCCGGGAGGCATTAAAAAAGTTAAATGGTTTGCTGACCCAATTATTTTTGTAAATATAATGTCAAAACAAGCAGAACATTATTCCAAATATCCTCATTTTGTTCCACAGAAGACAGAAAGTCATGTTTTAAACTACTGTATCCATGAATGTTTTGCTAAAAAAATAAGCAACTGAGAAATCTGAGTTTAAGGGAGGCAGCTTTTCACTGCACAGTTAAACTGAGAGGTGTAAATACAGCAGCAGAATTGCATCCTGTTGTTGACAATCCAGTTTTAAAAGTTAAGCGAATCTGGGGGTGATTTTACATAACTTTAATACAAAAGACAATTCACAGAGCGCAACAAAACATATTAAAGAAGTATGCAAGACGGCAAAGATATAGCTGATAGCTGATTTGCTCAGGGCGAAAGACCTGTGTTCTTCTTAGAATGGGACTTTGCAGTCATACTTCTACACTGGATGCTAAAACAACATCTCGGAAAAACCTCCATTTCCACATGCAGTATAGAAGATATCTCCCCATCCCATATGCATTCAAACACAAGTACTCAAAGAAGGTTTTATTTTCATAAAGCTGTTGGGATAATAAATAACGCAATAAATATAAGCAATAAAACAGAACAGATGGATCTATCTCAACAAAACATTTCTGCATCATTATTCGTGGATCTAGATCAACTGCTGTTTTATTATGATGATCTAAACACAACAAAAAGTGTTCACTCTGAACAAGACGAGAATTCTTCATGTCCCAATTTTAGGCTTGTATAACAGTGAACAGCACCCTGTGGAGTCATTCCATTTTCGATTCAGTTGTTAAGTCAAGTGCGTGGAATGCAGAGCAACGGAAGCTGAATTAGAGAACTGTTCTAATTTTCATTTACTGTACTAAAGTTGTGTAAGAGTTGGTTTAAATTATAAAACATTCCGTTATCCCTCATACTTCCCAGACAGACAGTTCATTTAAATACCCTGTTGTTTCCTTCTTTTTGTTCTCACCAAGCCTTCCACAGACACGCATTCTCAAACACACCTCACTGCCCTTGTTCTCAGGTGTATTAAGTGTACAGAGTCAGCTATAATCAGTTCACCAACCAGACCAGCCACATATTTCCTCTATTTACTACAGCATATTACACAACCGTCATTTTTTTACACTCTCTATCACTGTCATGAGATGAGGCCAATGTATACGCAGGCTCCTGTGGATGGCTTGGTCCAAAAGTGGCTCTACAGCACACTCGCAGTCCGTCCACACATTAGCCGTGAAGCTGTTCCATGGGTTTACTTAAAATCTTGCTCTGCGGAGCCCTTGTTTGTTTGGAAACTTGATAAATTGCACCGGCGGATCACAACACCGCCAGATGCGCAGTAGACTAATGTCCTTGAATACAAAGTTTGTCATGAGTTTGCTGTCCCACCACACAATTTAAATCAAACCGCAGCCGCATAAAGCCTGTGTCAACACCAAACAAGGTGAACATGCTGCCCTCTGTGGGAACGACTAAAAACATGCCCAAACAGGCATGTGGGTATAAACAAATCCACATATGCTGAATGAACGCACTCTGATATTCACTAGCTCCACAAAAACTAGACTGTCAGGAGAAAGTAAGTACTGCCTCAGGCTTTTCAGCCCTTTCAAAGTGGGTTGAAAGACCTGAGTGGGCAAGCCCACATTAGGACTAATTGTTTCCCTGTGATCAGTCAGGTAGGGACAGGTGGGACATTTCTTAAGTTAAGGAGACAAATAAAATATTTAAACATCAGTCACTTGATATACAATACCATTAATAATATTCTAATACAGTGCTTGCTCAGTTGAGCTTTATGACCAGTCTTAACATTCCCTTTGCAATTTTAACAGCAAACTTAAGTGAACAAGTCTAGGCTTTCTTCTTACTATAGGGCATGACACTTGAGTGAACAGTGTCTTAGGTCACGGAGCACTGAGTTAATAATAAAACACACTTCCCCTCTTCCTTGGCCCCGCTGCCCTGCAGCAACCCTGAACAAGCTTGTGACCGCTGCACCAAAAACCCTGCTTAGTCAACCACGACCCTGCTTTGAAGTTAGCACACACTTCCTGCAGGTTACAAGAAAATCCAGCCTTTTAGGATCTGAACATGAAGGAGGAAAACTAAGGAGGTCACAAATATTATGACGGTTAGGATGAGCTTACTAAACAGGAAAGTCTTTTCCCTACAGTCTATTTTTTGTTTCTACTCCAGTTTTGACAGGCGGGTCTAGCAAAACCTCAAATGAATCTGCTTGGCGGGATTTTTTGAAAGATTCTCACTTCCTTCACTGAAAAGCACCCCGCCTTCCTTCTGTCTCCACGCTGGTTTGCAGCCAAACGTATGAAAATTGCTTTCAGAAACCTTGGCATGCTTTTGTTTTGAATGGGAAAGAGTTCAGGGCAATCCATATGTGTCTATCATTTGCTAGCAACTGTGCTTTTTTAATAAAGTGATGCCTGAGAAAAGAACGGGGGGAAACACCAGACATCTATCTGTAACAGAGCACCACACGTGGGGGATAGGGAGTTAGTGTTCTGCACCGCTCCACTACACACAAGGGTTTCTCAGGTGGCCGAGTCTCCCCCCTAAAACTGCCCTCATGCTTCATTTCACAGATAGAGATCTTAATAGCCTCAGCAAAACTACTACAACAGCTCGGTCGCAAACTGGAAGCATCGGCCACATGAATGACTGGGTTTATAATGCTAAACTAACCATGCTCAAACAGTACACAATTCAGCAGTGAGTGCTGATATCAAAGGGATATTTTAGTCAAAAAGTTAAATTCTGTCATTATTAGTCACTCATGTTGTATGACTCACTTTATTCTGTGATAAAAACTAAAACAAAACAAAAACATCAAAAGTTTTTCTTACTTTGGATTGACATGAAGGTGAGTAAATAACAGAAGTTTCATTTTTGCCAATAAATAAATAAATCCAAATTCATACATATGCATTGCAGCTTAACTGCTATCACATAGAATGCAAATGTCTAGATATGACAGATCTATAGCACCTGCAACAATTTAGCAGTGGTCCACCAGGCATCTAGCTGGTCTATTTCCAAAAATGCATGAAATCATAATTCCACAAGAACCGTTACCAGCTTGAAGCACCGTGAGAGCCACCTGTGGAGCAAAGCAGTACCTGCTCTAAACACCAACCCAAACGCTGCACATTTCAATGCCATCATCAGTCTCACTGACCTTGCAGATCTTGCTCTCCTCTGCCTCTCTGCTGCTACGTGCCAAAGTTGTGGCCGGAGCCGGGACCGAGCTTGACCTCCTATCATGGATCTCCGTCTTGAGTGACAGCTGACAGGAGAGCATAGAAGATTCGGTGACTCTGAGCTCCGAGCTCCTGGGTGTCAGTCCATGTGCCATGCTGCTTCTCCCAGGGTTGAGGATGGGCAGTGCAGTGTGGATGGGTTTGGACCCCACAGCCGGCTGCCGAAGTTTCGATGCAAAGCCAACTACCGGCATAGTCCCACAGAGTGCAAGTCGCGGAGAGAAATAAGGAGGGGAAAAAAGTGGAGGAGTTGTCTCTCGTGGCTTTCTCCCACAAGAGAGAGAGAGAGAGAGAGAAAGAGAGATCGACAAGAGCCCTGTGTCTGCTCTTGACGTCTGGCAGGGACTGAAAGAGGTGGGAGGGGGCGAATGGTCTCTTAGAGAGCGCTGCTAGCGGGAGAGCGCGTGGACACGCTCATTCTGTTGCCGACAGTGTGTGCTGCTCTCAGTAACTGAGAAGGCTCCTCCACTACACATTCTCCCCTCCTCCTCTCTCTCTTCCACTCCTCCTCTGACAGAGAGCCACTACAAAACCAAACAGCTCTCGGGGGCGTGAACTTCCCTGGAAGGTAACCACCACTCTGCTCTCCTCACTGCCTGATTACCCAGACCTGAGTCTCTCTCACATGCACACACATGGATCTAGCTCTCTGTCATTTGAAGAAAATTCCACAGCAGCGGGTCACACTCCAACTGCAACTGTCAAAACAGTCTCTCGGTAACCCAGCTCAGATCGGTGGACATAGACACCTCACACTGGCTGCAGCTGGAACAGCTGAATGCTGTGATGAAAGAATGAGTGCAAAAAGAACACTCTAAAGACAGGGGAAACGTTTGGGGTTGTTTGGAGTGAAAGTAAGTCTGTATATGTGTTACAGCCAACATAAACAGATGTTCGAGAAGGTCTACTCTCTTTAATCCCGGAAACAATTCACACTAAATTTGTTTGTCTAGTTCCCTGGATTTAGCTGCCAAACTCCAATTCGCTGTGTCTCGCTTCCTTTTTTTTTGTGCTGTCAACTTTACTTTCGTTCTCATCTCATCTGTCATCCCCACCCAGTTCATGGAAATAGTTGGTGAAGAATCAGAAAGACAGGAAGGCTCGGAGACAGTGGACTGACAACTGAATTTGTGTTAGACAGTTTGCATAGCATTTGTGGCGTTTGAAAAGGCGAACCGGACAGTGGTGCTGACAGCACTGGCACCGACCTCCGTGCTAATTCATGTCAAATAAATAAATCAGGGCATTTTCTCGTGTTTAGCCCAGGAGATACGATTCATTTCACATGAACAGAGGACAGACGAATCTTTGCCCATGATCACTAAACAGTCTGTCATTTTGTACCTGGCAAAATGCCTGCATACATGGATTTTCAGCTGTGGTGTGAAACTGAGCAGCCCTTGATGCATTAAAGACTTTATTAAGTGGGCAAAATATGACATGTACCATGGTTTTTAACAGCCGTTAGCCCGGTGTGAGACTTAAAAGGGAGTGAAAGTTTTATATGGAAAGAGCCCATCTGGTTCAGTTTAAAAGCAGAGATGTGTGGAGGAACAGCGAGGATTTCCACCACATCGGAACACTTTAACACTGCAACGTCCAGGTCCTAAGCCTACTCTGAGCACCTACAGTTTATTTAATACCTCAAGGGATAGACTCAACACTCACAAAACTAAGCCTATGTGTATGCCTGTATATTTAGAATGAAGTGCAGTTAATGAGATGATGAACACGTTCCTCCTTCATTAAAAACATATTTTACTCTTGGGTGCAATCCTGCGATTCTGCAAAACAATGAATGACACCTATACCTTGAATCTGAGAAAATGATATACAATTACTTATTGAAAGAAACTGCTGTGATTTACTCTATGGTATTCCAGGTGCTCAGAGGATCACATGTTACTGAAAGCTCCAGGCAGGAGGTCAGATTGAACACGACAGCGAAGCCGGAATTTAATTTTCATGTCTCCCTTACAGAGTTCATCTAGCCACTCTGGAAAAGCACTGCTGAACGCTGTACTTCCAGCTACCTGCGTTTTCCGAACGTTCTGCGGTGAAGCTGAGCTAAAAGTCTGCCGCTAACTGCTTTGGAGAAGCCAAAGTCAACAGGAGCAGAACAAGGTTCAGTTCCATCTGAGCTCGGTAGGTCACAGCTAGTGCGCTGTTCAGACATTCAACCGCATTTCTCCACATCAGAGTCTATACTCTTAGCGAGCTGGTTAAGCGGGGACAAAGATCATAAAACATGATGAGGATGTTGATGGGAATGACAGTAATATTGTTGTTGATGCCGCAGGGCGATGATGGTAATCATAGAGTTCGCTCCCTCGGGCTTGTCTAGTGAGGCACAGTTGACAACTGTGGCCTGTACCTCTGAAGTACCATAATTCCTACAACAAACAATGCATCTTATGAGATTGGGCATGGGCAACGCTCATTGGAAGAGGCTAGGAGCCCTGACAAGAGCTAAATTTACAGCCTCAATCTCTGTTTCTGAATGTGGCCTCAGCAGAGTTGCTCCATTCTAGGTGGCCTCCAAAGCCACAGTGGAGTATCTTGTGGCAGGGAAAAAGGGCATTCCAACAGAAACGGGGGAAAGGGGTGGGCTGAGGGAGAAACCTCAAGTTTTTTGGGTTGGGGGAGAATTATGGAAGACCCAAAAGCCACAGCCCAAGAAGAGGAAATAGGAACTCAGCATCTCAAGACTCAAACCTCCTGGCCAAGCATCTTAGAGTGTGATTAAGTCAACTTGCTGCTTTCCACGAAAAAGCCTAGAAGGAAATCTGCTGCTGTGTTTGCTGAGATACTCTCTTTTCTCTCTGTCTGATAAAAGCAGGGTTTTGGAGTTATACAATGAGCCCAAGTTCGCATTGGGAAATCTCCAGCTGACTTGCTCCCGGTTGCCACATTCATCTATGAACTGGAATATTGTGAGAGGCCCACGGCTTTGCACTGACAGGTTGCAAAAAAAATTTAATTCCAGGCAGAACCAAAGCAGTGGTTCCTGATTATACGGAACATCCCTGCATGGGACCTGACGTCAGAGAGTGGCCTGCTCTCCCTGTGAAAACAAGCAGAGAGAGAGCAGGGCAGAAAGAGAGACTGAAAACGTGAACGAGAGAGGGGTTGACCCTCTTGTATCCCCTTTGGACCCTCCCCTGTCAAAACAAATCCCTTGAGAGGCTGATAGTCACGCACCTGGTCCCTACCAAAAGCACATGCTTATCTCGCCTCTGCACATAGGATGGCATGGAAAACAAAACACACACAGGGTGCTGGAGTCATGGATTCCTACTCCCCAGTCAACCTTTGACGCCCTCCATGGGATCTCAACCTCTGCCTGATGGGCTACAGGCTTCAGAGATAAGCTTTATATGGCACTATGATGGTATTCATTTTTCACTATTAGCATCAGAAGAGTGCTTCTTAAGATTCCCTTACCAAACTAATCCTCAAGAAGACTTCCAGTCTGGAGTGAATCATAGAGTATCAAGACATGACAAGGGTTAGAGGTGATGGAAGAACATCTATTCAATTTATTATTCCTCGTTTCTTCTTCGTATTGAAGTTTTGAGCCCTTAAGGCCACCGTGATGGAGACAAGTAGTGAAACAGATTGAAACAATTCATTTTGGTGGGAGCAATTGCGCTCCATTTCGGATTCAAAGGGGTCAGAAACAAATGGAATGTGAACCATCTTTTTTCAGACGGCCAAACTTATAAACACGCATTTAGCAAAAACGTCAAAGAAATTCCAGCTGCCCCGAGAACATGTTTGGAGCGGGTGGCTTGGCCAAAGCCCAAAAAGGAGTGGGTGGAAACAACACTACATTGAATCAAAGCCGCATCCTGCTTCCCAGCAGGAAATCTTCTACTTTCACCCAAAAACAGGGCTGCCACTTTCCTACTTAGTGGTCAACTTTGTCTACAACAAACAAACCTCAAAACCTGTTAAGTAATCAAGGGTCAATGACATATGTAGCTTGAAACACTTTGATGAAATATTAAAGAAAAGCTTACATTTCTTATTTTAAACAGGAACACATCTTAGTCAATGCTAAGAAATTACACTGGTGCAATCATTTTAATTTTTATGACTGTTGTATCCCCCTGCCACTATTTTTAGCATAAAATATCAAATTGAATTCCTCAAAAACTACACTCAGGTCACTGTAAACCTTACTCCTGATTCTTTTTTTTAAGATATCAACTGAGGTCTTCCCCCATCAGTCCGCATTTCTTGCCTCTCTTGAATTCTGGTTTAATATTGGTCTAATATTTGGAACCTTTTGAAACATTTTACAGCTGGTTTTGATCAAACTCAAGCAGTACACCAATACCTTGCCATTCAGAACAATGAGCAAAAGGCAGGGATATACAGTAACTACAAATATGCCTATTGTGGCCTAAAAATAACATGAAAGAGAGGTCAGCCATCAATCCGAACAAGAGGAAGAGGCCACCACAACACTGGGCTCAGTCCCAACTAAAGATCCCAGCAGAATAACACTAACATGGACAAGCACAATAGTAGATCAGTGAACACTCTGCTGCCCAGGAGTCAGCAGTTATGTAGCCAAGGTCAGAATAACAAACACAGACAAACTGTTAAAGGTCCAGCCCTCTGTGAGACTGACTGAGAGATTATTGGGTCCAGAAATGTGCAGACCAGACATTGTGAAAATTAGATGGAAATGCAAACAAATGATTAGTGAGGGGAAACATTATGAATTACAATGTTTAATTGTTGTTATCATAACCAATATTCACACAGTGGCTTCAACATAGAATCTAAAGGTCAATGCAGAATGCCTTTATAATTAGAAACAAACATTACTTACATAATGTAAGGCAAGTCTAATGAAAACTATATAGAAAAACGAGCTATAGAAATAAAAATACATTAATACTGTAGATCATTCAGAGAGAGCAGACAGGTTCCTGTAATGCTTCTCTGAGGCTTAATATCAAACCATAACATATTACATCCGCACACACAGCTGGCTCATCAGCAAATAGCCTGGTCTTTTCACATCAACACTAACACACCAGCTTGCATTCCAAGGTGGCTTATCCTGGCACAAGTTGCTTTTAACAAACAGCATGGAGTCACAGCCATCCAATGCCTTACAGGGTAAAAGCATTCACCAAAGCCAAGGATGGGTGGCTGACAAACGACAGCTAAACCTAGCCTCATATAGTAATAAAAAAAGGTGAGATCCTTCAGCACTGAGTCATTAAAGTGTATTTCATATTTCTGTATTAACATAAAAACTTTGCTAAACAAAAAAAACAAAAAACAAAACCCTAATGCATCAGATGGTTAGTTAATCACATAAATCCATAAACAAGCAAGTAAATAAACAGCACCAAACCAGGTGGTTCATTGTGGTCAAAAATGTTAAAAACCACATGCCTTTATGTCACAACTCATTACAACTTTAATCTAGAATTAATCTAGTGCTATTTACATTTAGACAACTTAAAGGTGAGGCATTAAAAATATCCTGTTTAATCAAATACAGCCATTTAAAACTATAGTAATTTGAGCTGTTTCTGGTGCAATAATTGTTATTTGTATGCTTCTCGAAAAGCTGCGAGAGCTGGGGCCTCTGATACATGACATGTCTATAAATTTCGGAGCCTCCAAGTTGTGTTTACAGCCCATTCTCTCCCCTATGTAAACAGGTCTGTTGCATCTGTTCTTATTTTAAACATTCTTTTATATTAAAGCGGCCCTCCTCTCCCCCCAGCATCATTATAGTGTTTGCTGTGGATATCAGCATGTGTGCCTTGTAAATAGCACTCAGTCTCACAGTTTCTCCATGTGATAAACATACAGTGCTGTCACCTGTGGCTGCATCTCCTGCTCATTACAGATCACTCGTAACACTGGAGCTGTGCTCCCAGAGAGAGAGATTCTGATTAAAGGCTCGGGAAACGAGCCCACGCTCCTGTGGTACTCCGCTATCAGTTCCTTGCACCGGCCTCAGCTCTGCAGTACCAGATGTGGAGACACTGGGTCATTACTAAGGGCCTCCCATGTGGTGCATGCTAACTGTCTTCCAGCTCATTACTCCAAACACTCACTGCTCTATGCCGGGGTGTTTGGCTTGTCTGGAGGCTTCGTCTTGATGAGTTTGCGGTTTCTGAGCCCAGTCTGCACACTGACCGCTTCAGGCCTACGAGAGGCTGCTCTAAGCCTTAGACGGCACACCCACAGACGTTTATGAACCAAGTGATGTGCACCCTGTTGAAAAAAAGCCTGTTCCTGCCAGGTTTCTTAACCAGTTAAACATCAAAGAATGTGCTGGTCGACCAACTCTAGCAGCTAAATCTTGCTGGAGAGCAGCATGGCTTTAGATTCAGGAATCAAACCACCAACAAAACAACACATCACTCAGTAGAAACAAGCTTGATGCAAATAAACATTATAACTTATCTAGTATATCTAGTTTTAAGTTTAATAAATGTAGTATTACTACCTAAAATTATTTCAGTTAATTTTCTTTTTTATAATCTAATATCCATATTTTATAGCAATTACTAAAAGGGGCCATCAAACAAGTTCACAAAAGTACGTTTTAACCTAATTGAGAATATTTCATTAACTATTTGTTTGACAGCAGTCATTTTTCAGGCAAAGTTGCTTAATATGAGGAGATCAATCAATGATATGTAGATTGAATGGGTGTGTTTATAGAGCCATAAAACTTGTTAATGTCACCTAGCGGCCACTTCCTTCAAAATTCTTACTGACCTTTAAGGACACGAGTCGATCATGCCCACCAAATCTCCTTTAACCTAGTACTATGGGTGCTTATACTTCATTGGCTGCTGGACGCCACTTTGGATACTGCATACCAATTTTCAAGTCAACTAGACAAACGGTTGCATTGATGTTTTTCCCTTTATATAGTGCCATAAGGTGGCCAAGCTATTTTTACTGTCCAGAGAATTTGTCTTCACTGGCTTGGTTATGGGAAAAAAATACAAAATAAATAAATCCGGGACTAGTTCGAAAAAGTAGGTTTTGGTCAAAATTCAAATTGGCAGAAAGTTTGCATATCGGAAATGATATCGCTGATAGACATTTGATTTGATTTGAGGATTTCAATGATGCAAGACAATGGAGTCTACAGAAACGTATCTGGGAGTTAGTTGTAGCGCACCCTATTTGTTGATTAAGGGAAACCTTTTGAATCTAAGTAGTAGAACAAAAATGGCAGTTTGTAACCACGATATGAAAATGAAATGGGTTGTTCAACACAGCTTCCTGTTTGTCTTCAACAAATTTCTATAGCACTAGAGGAACATCATACAAACATCCTCCCCAATCAGCTTCAGCCCGGCATAGCCAGAAGACCAAGACTGTATATATATAATGGAAGTGCTGATATTCTTCTGCAGAGTGAATTATCCCTCTTCACTCCGTCCCTCATTAACAGATAGGTGTAAGAGGTTGTAGAGTCAGCACTTTATCCCATGTATGTGAGCATGCTGAAAGCTTAATGGGGCTTTGCCCACACCGCTCGTGCAGATCAGAGCCTTGCATGTGTTTAAGCAGAGAGCATGACTCTTTCATCTGCTTACGATGGGCCTCTGCTCTGTGTAATCATCAGCTCTGAGAGACTCAATCCGCGCCTTCCTCGAAAAACTTAAAATGCCCAAGTGGCTGCGATGCGAAAAGAAAGGCCCCTCTAATGGATTCTGACTCATTAGCAACGAGATACTGTATTTACATCATGTGCATTATCCTTTATTACTAATCACCCACGCACACAGTTCACTGCTTTGAAGAAATCTTCTCTGCTAAAGCTATTCAAACGTCAGATTTGCTAAGATTGGGGGACTTTTTTTTCTTTTGAACTTCTTTGGAAAGACATTTTAGCGCAGAGGTCAAATTTAGCTTGGTGACTGATGTTAGAGAGACAGTGAGGCCTGAACCACATGCTACACACCAGGATTGGGCAAAATTTAGAATGGAAGACCCGGGTGTCTTTTAGCTTATGAGAATGAATTCTAAATTACAAAAACAGCATTACCATTCTCAACCCAATTCTAAATGATGCACAACCCCGCAGCATATTTTAACTAAATTTACCCAACTTGTTTCTTAAAATTAAATGATGTATGATGAAATAAAAAAGACAGTTTTAAGTATTGCCATCTAGAGCACTCCATGTTAATATGATATAAATGAAATGATGCGTGAAATCAAGCTTGTGTACTCACTCTAGCTAGCATAGGTTGCCTTCGTATATTTGGATACAGAATGTTTCAGGCCTTCCTTTAAAAAAAAAGCCACCACAAAGTTGTTCATCATTATTTGTGCACACATGTAGTTGGTTTAGACCATGAAACGACCATATAATACATTTAGAAATGAATCCCGTGGTAATTCAAAGACTAATATGAGTGATGGAGGACTTCCATACAATTTCAAACTACAATAAAAATGACTTTTGGGATACAAAGTGGACTAAGTATAATAATCAATATCCAGGTCTACAGTCTATTAATCTCACAGCCAATAACATCTGGCTTTCGCTTGCCAAATGCTCTGAATCTAATAGTTTAAGCAGAGAGTTTCGGAGCCTGTTTGCTTAACTCTTGGAACCGTGTGGCATCCGGGACATGATTACATGAGATGCTGTGTTTTCTAACACTGGATGTATTGTGTTTGGCCAGGAAGCAGGTCCGGCCTCTGGAAGAGTGTCCAGCGCTGTGTTAGGTTTGGCACGACAGTCTCACCTCCGTCAACATATTCAGATTGTCTTGAGTTCCCACTCCCATTCTCCCCTTACACATGTACTCATACACTTGAACAAACTCTTTTGCCTGGTCCCAAACTCATGGGTGAGATTAACCGGATGTAAACTATTGTGACAAGCTTATCAGACCTTGACTCGCCTCCAAAAGGCAAGAACAACAGAGCGCTTTGGATTAAGGGGTCTGCAGGTAATAAATCACAATCTGCTTAAACGTGTCAAACAGATAAAGCCATTAAAAGCAATAATACCCATAGCACCCAGTTTTAAAACGTGCCCACTGTGTTACTGTTGTTACAGGGGCCCCGTAACAATTTCGGATTTGCTGCAGCCAGCCTTGGGAGACGCTGGGTTAAACTTCAGGGACCATGTGGCTAAGTAGTGTGGTGCTGAGAGGTGAAAGCACTCACTTCATTTCTCTTCATTATGGCCTGCTGACGAAAACCAAATGGGAAGCTGGAACCGGCAGGAAGCCAGAGCGCGTGGTGCCCAATTAAGGGCCTGAGTGGGGAAAAGGGTATGGCATTGCCAGAGCATAAACAGTGGTGCTAATCTGTGCCATGTCTGCCTTATGAATGACCCAGCACTTCATCATTCATGGGTGGGCACTGGTGCGTGGGGAGAGGCCTATAAAAGGCTCGAGTGAGGATGAGGGCCGTCTAATCCTGAGAGAACTTGTGCAGCGCAGCCCCTAGCGAGAAACTGGTGGGGGCCCATAGCAGTTCAGAGGAACATAAGGACTGGAAAAAAATCAAGATTTCTTTAAAAATCAAGCTTGTGGTGAGGCATTTATCAATGAAGTGAACAAAGACCATTTATGGAGGATTTACAAGCGAATCTTTAAAAGTACAGTTGTTTTTAGAAATGCTGTTTTCATTATTTTCAAAGTTACTATCGTTAACTAAAACTATTCACTAAAACACAACAAAATCACCACGACACATTCCGCATTGTACTAATTTAGCTGTATTGCAGGTTTAGTTGTGCTGTCCTCATTTCATTGTGTTGCTGCTTGTTTCCGCTGTGTTGTGCTAATTTCATTGTGTGGTGGCTTGTTTTTGTTGTACTGCGCTAATATTGCTGTTTTGTGGCTTGTTTCCTCTGTGCTGAGCTGATTTTTTTCTGCGTGTTGTGGCTTGTTTTCATTGTGTTGTGCTAATTTCATGGAGTCGCTGCTTGTTTACATTATGTTGTGCTAATTTTGTTGCATTGCTAATTGTTTCTGTTGTGTTGTGTTAATTTCATTATGTTTCGGCTCGCTTCCATTATGTTGTGCCAATTTTGTTATGTTGCAACTTGTTTCCGTTATGTTGTGCTAATTCCGTAAGGTTGTGGCTTGTTTTCTTTGTGTTCCTAGCTGTTTTCATTGTGTTGTGAAATGGTCAAATGGTCAAATTTGCAAAATGTAAAAATAAAAGCGTATTCAGCATTAATAGAACAGATTAGGTGTTCCGCTGGCATGGCATGTTTGGATAAAATGGAATAAAAATATGGAAATAGGGTATTTTGCACTGAAAAGAGTTAATAAACTTTATTAAAATAAGTTAAATAAATAAATGAAATCAGATTAGCCTAAACATGTTGTTTATGACTTGTGGCAATAGTTTTTAAATATTTAATTGGTTATGAATTGGCCCTTTTTGCTCCACTGTAAATGTATTTTTTTTTAAGAATACATTTTTTTTAACAGTCACAAATGCAATCGCTTTGAAGCAATCTCAACATCATGCCAGAATTGCTTTCAATTGAGCTTAAAATATTCAAATAGAAGTCAAAATATGAATTTAACCATGAGATAAAATCGGTTGATATGTGATTATAATGTCAAGTTCCTCTACGTTCAAAAAAAGCTTTCCGAAGGAGATGCACATTGGGCTGACACCGCATTTGTCAGCCTGATTCAGTTTTTCCACACAACAACTAACATTTTCTTATTGTGCAGAGTTTTCCTGCTGTTTGTTTACATCAGTGTGGTGCGTAACACTGTGTGAGGTGATTGATGCTAGAAAAGCTTGGCTGGAGGAGAACAATCAGTTTAGTCTGTGTCTTCAAAAGAGCCGATGCATGCATTATCTCAACATCACAGAATACTCGGTCCGGCATGCAATTTGTAAAGTGCTTTCATCCAATGAGGAAAATGAGTCTGTCTGCAGGTCTAGACACAAGGTGATTTATCGAGTCCGATCACTTCGCAAACGCGTCACGGCATTCCCGCAGATTTAGGGTTTTCTCTTCCTACAGTACATCAGCTCATCAACCTCCCGTCGTTTTAAACAAACCAGAATGCTCCCGGTTTCATTTTCTTGGCCTCAACAAAAGCCCGGTAAGTAATTAGTCCCACCTTTGGGCTTTTCTTACTTATCTGGAAGGAATGTGGTAGAACTTGCTTCACATGTTTGACTTCACTGATACGGTGCCTCCAGCAATGTTCTCCACTCAGCAACCCGGGCCAAATTAGTTGTGCCCCTTGTATTGTACCCGCTTATTCAAAGACAGAGACGTCATGCTTGGTTATTGATAAAAAAGGTAGTCAAGATGCTTAAATAATCTTTGCAAAAGCCAAACGGGCTTCTATTAAGATTCACAGGCTCCGTCACAAGGCTGTGGATCCTTATTGGACTCGGTCTGTGAGCATAATTCCTCTGCTCTGCTGTGATATGATTTTCAACCCAAACAAATGCTGTCATGGCACATGTCAAGCCAGCAGACACAAAATGCTCCAGACAAAGAGAGAGACAGCTAGCTTACAGTTCAGGCTGAAATTGAGCCAAAGCAGGACCTTCTGACCAAGTGATGCTGTAAGAACGAATTCATACAGTTGTTAAAATCACATTGTGATGCCTCATGCCTGTGCTCTAGACTGAATTAACAAGAGAACTGTCAAATACAGATGTCTTTAAAATGCATCATTTGACAAATTACGCTTCTCCGCAGCAAATGCATTATGCTCCCTTTTAGTTATTGCACTGGATCCCCATGAACAGGGATGAACAACATATTATATTTATATATTATATTCATTTGATATCAGAGAATCCTATTTGATAATAATTCTTAATTGACCATTGAAATGACAACAGGTACGGTCTCCCTGGAGCAAAGAGAGAAAATAAAGAGAAATATTTTCTATGAGAAATAAAGCTGTATATACAGTACATACTACAAAATATACACTCTGTGAGCAGATATGTGAACAACCACTTCTAATTACTGGCTTTGGCTGTTTCAGCTACACTGATGACTAACAGGTGCATAACTTAGAATATACAGCCAAACATTTTTACTAAAATAAAATATGTTTTCTGTTTTATTCTAACAGTGTCACAAAGCAAGGTGTGGAAGAACTACACATGAACCCCACTAAATACCTTTGGGATGAATTGGTATGCTTCCCTTTAACATCATTTCTTTGACACTTTTTTAGCATTCTTTTAGAAGGATTTTGGTCAAACTTAAAGGTGCCATAGAATGGGAAACTGAATTTATCTTGGCATGGTTGAATAATAACAGTTCAGTACATGGACATAACATACTGTGAGTCTCAAACACC
>JAUMHQ010000051.1:9747453-9764992 GCA_032361165.1 Enteromius paludinosus | reverse complement strand
AGACCTCCTCATTACTATTCATGAACCTTCCAAATAAGGCGAAAACAGACTGTTTCATTCTAGGGTCAAATTCTAGGGTTGTAAATGGACCTGTAAACCCGTTTCTGGGCATTTTTTCCCCTTACCTAAGCTACATACCTTCTATGTACATATCAGAGAACAATTTAAAACACTCTCTCAATGCATTCTATGGCACCTTTAAAATTTTGAAATAAAAGGCACATTTTTAAGAACATTTATATCCAAAGATGCTGTTATAACAACATTTTAGTTTTTAGATAAAGAAACCCCTGAACTGTTCAGAGCACACTTCCAAGAACACTTAAAAGAGCCCCATTCTTCTCCTGTAATGGGACTCTTTTACAACTTGTTGAAAATACTCTACAAAAGAATCCAAAAATAAGCTATGAATGCCTCTCTGTAATCTGAATTTACTACTCGCAGAAGAATCACAACACTGCCAGATCTAAAAATAAACGGGCAGAGCCTTTTTCATATTTTTTAAAAAACAAAACCAAACCTCAGTTACAAAACATGGGCATGGCAGTGAAGAGCAGGGCAGATCTGGGCACAGCATAACGTGTTTGTGTGTCTGCAGTAAAGGGCAGGCGTTATCGACAGCATCCATCATAGACAATAACCCATCTGGGTGTAGAAGCCGGGACAGCCTAGAGGGATGGGTGAATGAAAGCAGAAACACGGGCGGATTTGGTCTCCCGCACCACAGCTGGTGGAAACGGAGGTCCTGCCAAAACAAACTGCATCAAAACAACACAGTTGCCCTGCTGTATACAGGAAAAACATGACAAATTGGGGTTTCCCTTAAGCATATTCTCTGCATCCTGAAGATTTCAGCAGACTCCTGCCTATCTGAAGCAATAAAGATCTCTCTTTACTTTAGTTTTAACATTTTTAGTAAATTTCTTGCAGCACGAAGAAGCAACCAAAAAACATGTTGTTTATAGCCATTTGATGTGTGATGACATGCCAGTCTTGCTCATGAGTGAGACCTTTCCGTGGCCAGATGGTGGAACCACGCAATCCCACAGGACTCGGCTACAGACATTACCCCCGCATTAATCATCGCATTTCCTGACAATGCAATCAGGTTAATAAGACATGTTCCCTGTCTCACAGTTTTTCCTGCTCGCCTGGCAGGTGCAGCTTGGGAAAACTGACACACCGCAGTGTTTGTGTAGTACATCAAAGCCACAAATATGTGTGTGTGTGTGTGTCCGATTCAGCATGCGTGAGTGTGCGCACGCCAGGTATTTACTTACGCCCTGTGCTGTTGGTGAAGTTTCCCTGGGAAAGTTGCTAATGTGATTTAAATGAGCATGTATAGCACAAACAGCATTTAGGATCAGAGTGCCGTAATAATACCATTCAGAAGCAGAGCAAAGGGTCAGACGATACACCCCAAACCACACGATTTTAACTTAGATCAGCGCACAAGGATTTCACAAGGCAGAACTCATTTTAGAAGCACTTTCACTTGCTTTTCAGTAACTGGCAGCGAGGGAGTATAAACAAGCTCCCTGTGTCCTTTCCTTGACCTGGCGGAACCTGCAAGCGTTTTTAAGTTTTGAAAATCACAAAATACAGGGCCTCACAACGCTGCAGGTGTGCAATCAAAAAACTATCCCACTCTTGTATTAACTACTCTATGCTACATTCAACATTGTTATTTTAGTGTGTTCAATCTATGCGATTAAGAAACTTCCTGTTGCATCACCTTGATATTCCACTTGAAGAATCCAATTTAGCTAATAGCTAGTATTGTTGTTAGCCGTTTTTCGGAACACGGTAACTTGTTTAACCTTAAAGCGGGTTATTAGTTGGTCTTTAGATAGCCTAAACTGCTTATTAGCTAGCCTAAAATGACCAATAATTTGATAAGAAAATCAATAACTGTACTTAGCTTGCCTAAACTGCGTAATAAATGGTCTAGATTGGTCATTTTCTAATTTTAACTGGTTGTCATTCATGTTATACAGTCTAAGCTGGACTAAAATGGAACATAACACCAGATTTTACCTTAAAGCTAGTCATTAGCTGGACTAAGATGGTTTTTAGCTAGCCTCATTTGGCCCTACCTTGTCAAAGATGTTTAATAGCTGGTCTTAACTGGACTAAGCTGCTCATACAATAGTCTATGATGGGCTAAGCTGGTTCAAGAAGGTTTATCATCTGGTTCAGATGGTCATTGGCTGATCTAAATTTAGATTAGTTTCTCATTAGCTGATCTAGCAACTTTTTGGAGTCAGTAAACAGGTCCTTTAATTGGACTACAGACTGAGAGTAGCTTGAGCAATCTCTAAAAAGATGAACGTTTTGATTTATACTTAATATTCAAGAGTTTATATTGTAACAATCCTTGATCAGGCCCCTTGCATACCCTCAAAACAGAAGAACAAACTAGGCAGCATATTAACTAGTGTAATATGTTACTAACTGATCTAAACTAATAACTAGATTAAGATAAGTCATCAACTGGTGTAAGCTGTTCCAAAAGGTTGCACATTTCTGGTCTTAGATGGTCAGTGGCTAATCTAAACTGATCAATATCTGGTCCAAGATGTTCATTAGCTACTCTAATAAGGTCTAATAGGGTAGCTGGCCGTAGCCAGTCTGGACTTCCTAGACTGCAAAGTACCTGATTTAAGATGGTCACTGACTGACCTTAACCGGACTAAGATAGTTGTTAACTAGACTAAGATGGCTGTTCCAAGAAGTCTAAGCTGCACAATTACTGGTCTTAGATGATCAACTGCTAATCCAAACTGGTCAAAAACTGGTCTAAGACAGTCATTGGATAGTCTAATATTATCCTAATGTCATCAGCTGGTTAAGATACATTGCCAGATACTTCCTAAATCCAATTTGACCACCTTAAACTGCATAATCAACTGGCAGCTGCTCTATTGCTGGTTAAAAACAGATGACCAAATGACAAGCGGAGACTACTGTAGCTAAAGTCCAGTTTAGACAAAATGAAAACTATGGTGTATTTTTCAAAACAGATATACTAGGTTAAGCTGGATATTCAAGCAGGGAAGACCTCAACGAGTCACATGCTGCTGCTAATGCTAACTTCTCAGCTGGGCTTAAAGACAGCCGCCAATCTCTAATGAGCAGCCGGAGTGGCCTGCGAGTGGTGCATCTGTTGTGGTTTTGGCATGCACGGCAGAAATTGCCACAAAGAAAACTCCCATCCTTTTCAAAAACCATAAAAAGACCGCACTCCGAAAACAAGAAAAATGAAGGAAAACAAAAAACTGCTGGCTAAACATATTGTTATCGAATGGAAATGTCCATTTTCTGAGAAGCTCTGTGTCCAATAGACTCATCACTATTATTAGTCAAGCAGGGTTACAAGGCTGGTCAGATTTCTACAATGGAGATGAGTCAGCTGAGATATTGAATATGGTGTTAAATCTTGTCATCTGTGAGTCATATGTAAATTATGCAGTTGAATACAACAACAAGATAATTGTGATCCATGGGTCATACTGTACATACAGCACACTAGTGCTATTCATTACACACTATCAACTCTAGCACAACACCAGAAATAATCAGAACACACATATCCAGGTCCACTCTCTCAAGCCATATCATTTTCTTTCTTCCACAAAGTTACTTAGGAACGCAATTCAAACGTATATTTGCTTAAAATATTCCCACTGTAAGTTTCACATGCAATACTTGCACATATTGCCATCTAGTACCATATTTTATTTAAATCTCAGTGACATCCAGTTTCGTTGGTCCTCATGTGCCTCGTGGCTGTGATGTGACGCATTTGAATTCAATATAAACCTTCTTCGACGGTTAATTTTCATAATCTGGAAAACAGCAGTTTTAAGTCTGTTAAAAATGTACTTTTAAGTTATTTTAGGATTATTTATATACTATTATAGTTTTAATCTAATTTAATTACTTGTATTTATTGAATTATTTACTAACTATTTAGGTTTTAGTTTTTATTTCTTTTCAGTTAGTAATTTAAGCTTTTCACTTTATTTTATGTCAGTTTTAATTCAATTTACAACCATATTTTTTTTCATGGTTTAGGGAATTTTTTGAAAGCAGACAATAAAATGAACTGAAAATGTGATCAGGGAATGCCGTAGACTGAATTCGAACCTTCACCCTTGTGACAACAGCTCTAACATGTCACAAGCCACAATGCCACGTCTTTGACCTGCTCCCTTATTCCAAATCATGTTTTCTCCTTCTTTCTTTATTGTTTTCTTCCCCCTCTCTCCTTTATTGCTTTGCGGTGGAGAGCATTAGCGCAGGCGATTCCAAAATTGTGTAAAACCATTTCTGTTTGACATCAAAACAAACCAGAGTAAATGAGCTAACCGCGTCTGCCAACAGAAATATGAAAAAATATGAGAAAATATGAGTATGCGCGCTCTCTCGGTGATGGAGTACAGCAGATCCAAAGAAGTGCGCCTTGCTTTGAGCCCTGCAAGGCTGGCTGGGGTCCCTGCATGCTGTGTTAGCGAACAACGGTCCTGTAGCAATCCTATTCCTTCCCTCTCCGTCCCTCCGCTCTGCTATAAAGAGATAACACACCACAATCCTGGCAAAACCGCTAATGGTGCTGTAAAACTTTCTCTGCCGACTGGCACAGACTCTTTGGTTCTGCAGGACGCATGGAGAATTCCCCTATAATGATAATGCCAGTTTAAGAGTGAATACCACTGCAAACAATGGGATACATTCAGCACAGGCAGATACCACACAGATGCTGGTCCAGATTAAACATACGGTGTGGGCGAGGACCTGCACTTTGTCATGAAGTCTTTATGTGTGCGTGTCTTTGTTTTTTACAGCTCTGTAAAGCAGATTCACATCACTGGAGGAGAGAAAGAGGCTATAAACGAAGAACTGGGAGACAGACGTGATTGAAGGATGTCCAGCATTTTTACCAGCCCCAACTGTGTGGATTATTTCTAAATACCAGAATACATATGCATTAAATTGGAAAGAGAGAAAAAAACCAACATCTGTCCCAATTGAAGGTTTCTCTGCTGAAAACTCCTTCTCTGGTGAATCTTGTTGACCAAAGAAATCTTGCTGGTGAAAGGATTTGTTCACTGAAAATATTTTACTCACCCATATTTCATTTCAAATCTATATAATGATTTTCTTCCTTAAATGGAATGCACAATAAGAATTACTTATAGAATAGCCATGCCAGATTTTAATCAAATGAAAGTGAGATGGAGCTTTCAGCCAGGCTTCAAGTGCATCATTAAAGCATCATAAAAGTGGCCCATAACTTAGTATTTGATGTCATCCAGTAACTTTAAGTGAGGGACAAAACAATGGTGCGATTTCATTGTACCTGCTTTACTTGTTATGCTTCATTACAAACAGCTTCCAAAATGTTGGTGAAAATCAATTCTGGCCTCTCTCCTTCCTCTACTATCAGACGAGTGCTCTCCATATATCTCAGGGTTATGGGTCGCAGCTGACAGGCCCTGCAGAATTCAGTACACCAATCACTTTAATCAAACGTAATCCTTTTGTCATGCTGTGGCAATTTAACCCATAAGCTTTCATTGAGGATTCAGCACCCAGAGTCATCTTGCCTTGACCTGACAGATAAATAACCGCCCGGGTGTTTGGTTTCACACGCATGTTGGGTTGCATGGTGGCACGGACTGAGTTATCATCATCTGGAAATAGAAGCATAATTCTCTTTTTCCATGCGGGCGATGATTCAATCAACCACGACTAGATATTTTATTCATCAGCTCCCCCACAGTTGCCTGAAGATGGAAATGCTGACAGGATGGTGAAGGATCAAACTGTGAGGCATTGTGTGCTACTCCGTCACCTTAAAGTACACACCGCGTGAAGACTATCTACAGATATTCAATTAAACGACAGACTTGTACATGACCATATTATGGTTTTGATTTTATGATCTAATTGTCAGATAATGCTGGTTCTTCTCAACATAGAACAAAAAGCTCCTTTCAATTGCTCTACAACAAAAGCTGAAAGAAGATGGATGTGAAAATGTTAAAAACTCACTTTGCACAATCTATCTTTTGTCTTGTAACTCTGCTATTCTTTAAATAATTCGAGTATTTGAAAATTACCCAATGGCGTTTACAAAGAGCACTATATAGTACTGTAATTCCACATCCATTACTCTTGCAGACCACCTATGTGAGAGCAGACCCCAGAGCGGTGAGTGTACGTTAACAGCGAGGACCACCAGTTCAGTCATTGCGGGTGACATTTCTTTTCCCTGACCACAAGAATGCCCAGCATCTGAGAAACAGAGCGCATAACAGCAGCAACCAAGCACTTGTATTCATCGCCTCTTACTATTTCAAGCTGTTTCAACTACAATTTGCGCTCGCCGTGTCAAAATAGTGTTTCACAGAACATTCCATTTCATTATTCGATCCCCATCCAATGTGAGATGTGAAATCTGGTGTGGATACTAAAGAACAAGCTGTCTTTGGCAGTTTGCACACTTGGTTTGAGGTCTGCTGGTGCGCACTAGAATTTAGAAAACCGCTTTCACACCGCCTGAACGAAATTAACAGCTCTAGTGTGAAAGCACTCTTTATCTTTCTCTGAGTGCAGTGCTCTGCTTGCATTTTAAAAACCTGCACCACCACCAAAGCCAAAATGACTCAACGCATAAGGCCGCTAGTCATTTTTACGGTCAATTTTAATAGAAATGGGTAGTAGCAGTGGTTAAGAGTGGGCGGGAGATCCAAAGGGCTCTTCTAATGGGCCATCTGGTTCTACTGAGCATCCAAAGGCACCAGGAAAAAGATAGGAAGCGTTAATGTTTGTGGACTTGGTCATGGTCCTCACTTCGGACACCTGGGGGAAATCACGGGCTGCCAAACACCGCCCGGAAAAACAGTCTGATTTATCTGATCTGGGGTCAGCTTCCTCTTCGCTCAACAAAACCAATGGCTGTTAGTCTTTTGCCGGGCGTTTGTTTCTGTTGTTTTGGAGGTTAGATGAGAGGAAACATGGCGCTCGGCGTAAACATCTCGCCATAAATAGGTTGTTTGTGTCCGATACAATGAACAGGACAACATTACATGGGGAGCTCAAATAGATGAGCAAATACAGAAATAAGATGACCAGAGCAAACTTCCAAACACCATCTGCCACAAATTCCCAGCTTTGGTTTAGCCAGGTTACACAATACAGATCCTCTGGGTAATTACAGCAATTGTGTGGCTGCACATACAGGGCTAAATGTCTTGGCCTGCTGCATCATTACATCAATTACTTTGGAATCGTGTATGTTCTATGTAATTACATATTTAGAGCATTATAGTTATTTAAGACAACAATATAATGTGGGGAAAAAAGAGGAATAGTTAAGAAAACAACCCTAATGCTGTGTTAAATTCACATGTACTTAACAAACACACATGAGGCTGTATAAATCGAGACATATTTTTCATTTTCAGGTGAACTACTTCTTTTAGTTTCTTAGAAGGTCATAGATGTAGCCAGCTTATTCTCAAACATCGAATGCTTGTTTGAACAAGAAATCTCTTTAGACAGAAAGCTAAATTTGTCAAGGTTGGATGCTACAGTATGGCTCCGCTCCTTTCATTTATTCATCATTATTGAATCAGTGAGACCTTGTTACTAGGAGCTTTTCTTGAGATGGGGATGAAACAAGAGCAGGATGGACCTGAATGAAAGCTATTTGTGCCACAGAAGTAATCTTGTTGGAACCTGTAGCGTAAACTTTGTGAGGTATGGGTTGTGAAGAACTGGCTCGCCGGTTTTAAAAGACTGCCTGTCAAAAGATGGAGGAACAGTGAGAGACTCCTAGCTTGCATGTAAAGACACATACGTTCACTCATATACGCACCGAGAAATGTCAATACCCCAAGGCAAAGAACTCACAAAACTGAGCTGAGAGATTAAGTTATGCAATATCAAACAGAAGGGCTGCTGGATGGATCACCTGCCGAGTATCATGTAGGTCCCCCTCGTGCTGCCAAAACAGCTCTGATGTATCGAGACCAAGACATTAGCAGATCCTTTAAGTCCTGCAAGTTGCGAGGTGGGATGAGGCTATGGATTGAATTTGTCCAGTACATCCCATAGATGCTCAGCTAGATTGAGATATGGGGAATTTAAAGGCCCAGACGATGCCTTGGACCCGTTTTTATGTTATTTTTATGTTGCTTGACCAAGTGTTGCAGGGTGCTTTATGTGTTCTACAAGCTCTAAGTGAATGAAATAGTTTTTTTTTTTTTTTTTTTAATATGAAAGTGCACTGTGTATAAAGATTTTGCCTCTCAAAATAAAAGAGGTGTCTCTGAAACATTGAAACCAGCAAATTTTAAAGAGTCCCAAGCCATTTCATATTGACATCAAAACAAAACAATAGCATATTGGCCACTCACTTTTCGAGTTGGTCTGAATGAAAATGCTATTTTTTTCTTTACCACTAGGTCCTGCTTTTGGAGCGTTAAAAAGCTCACAAATGGAAAAAAAAATAATTGTTGAGCGAAATGTTTGGGAGCCGTTGAATAAATAAGGTAAGAAATAAATGATAGATAGATAGATAGATAGATAGATAGATAGATAGATAGATAGATAGATAGATAGATAGATCTATCTATTAAACTATTAAATACTATTTATCTATTTAACTTACTAGACCTGACATCCTAGCAGTATCTTCAATGAAAACCGTGAGAGAGATTTTACTGTGTGCCTGCAGCAGTTTCTTTCCTCTCGTTTTCTGTCAGCATGTAGGTGTATGCTCGTACTTTCAGAGAAAACACATTGAAATCTCAGTTTTACTTAGAATCACCCTTGCTCTCATTCATAAAACTGTCCATCAAAAGCTCAAACCTCAAATGAGCACACCGGTGCCTCGAAAACCAACTCAAGCAGAAATCACGCAAGCCTGTCGGGCTTAAATAACACAAAAAGTGACAGAACATATGCCATGAGAAACAAAAAAAGTGTCAATTACAAGCCCATAAAGGGTAAAGCTGAAGATTTCCAGACAAGGCTTCTAGTTTTAACTATGCAGGACATTACTTTCTGCTCTACAAGATAGTGAAGGCAGCTTCCTCTTGTCTCTTGCAGACAGACAGTTAAATTACAACTCTCAGAGCTGACTGGGTCCAGCAGGGAAATCAACCTCTGGGCTACATGTCTCATGCTTAGCTCCTAAACCCTCATTTCCGTAGTCTTCATCACTGCACTTCCCAAAGAACACACTCAAGGCTGCTGAGACAGAGGAGGTTACTCAACTTGCGTATGACCTATGAACACAGTATTGTAATACATTACTTTTACAAGTAACTTTCTCCAACACAATCAGTAAGATACAAAATGATGCATTTTGCACATTATATTATATAATAATACCACTTGATCAGTACTTTCCTTCACTCAATACCCACCGATAACTCCATAACTTGCTCCTCTCTGCCGACTTATCAACATAAAGCAGCACAATCTAATGTAATTTATTAGTTCATTACTGCCAGATATCTAAAAAGGTCTTCGTTAACTGTAGGAGTGACCAATAATGGTTGTAAAATGATGTGTGATGAGTGCCTTGAATGAGGTGAGAGCAGTCATTAAATCAAGTAGATTGATTGATGCCCTACTGGAGAAAGAATCCATTCTGCATCCCCACACAAGACAAAATGTGCATGTGGTCAAACGTTAAGGTCCAGTGCTGAGTCCATTTGATATAGCTCCCTCTGCTGGTCATAATGAAGAGAGATGAGAGTCAAGCCAATACAGTACCCACACATAAAAGGTTAAACGCTACGATAAGGTTGTACCTGTACGTGTCAACATTTGATACAGCACTCTATCTATCTATCTATCTATCTATCTATCTATCTATCTATCTATCTATCTATCTATCTATCTATCTATCTCTTTTTTGTTAGCGTGTGATTTCTCAGGACATTTATTTCAGTGATATCTGTCAGGCTGAATGGCCATTTTATGTGTGCAATATAAAAATCTATTGCAGCACCTTTAATCACGCCTGAATTGCCCTAAAAATGAATTAACAACTGCACCTCTTTGGCGTTCACTCAAAAAGCTTTCTCCTTGAAGTCTAACAAAACATAAAATAAATAAGTGAATAAATATGTCATCAAGTAACACGGTTGCTTCTCCAGGAGGAAATCATAAAGCATGCAAAAGCAGCAGGACCGCTGGGCTCCGACAAACACAGATTCGCTCATGCAGACCCAAAAATGTATCCGTCCAGATATTAACATTCACCACTCTATGTTTCAGTCTCTCCCTCGTTCTGTCTGATATGGTAATAATACACCATCTCCTCTCTCAGCCTACCCCTCTTCAATTAATTCAAATCCAATTAACTCTCCCACTAGCTTAACGAATGACTAATTCAATTTAGACAAAACAAATAAGCATTGGATGGGCGCCCTTATCATCGCTTCCGTGACATTCTTTTTTTTTCTCCCGAATCGGCGTCTAGCTCTGAAAATCTGCGGAGGCTGAGGCTTATTGATGCCCCGTTATCTCGTTAAATCAAATCAGTGTGACATCCAATGTAAACCCGAGCCGATAAGAATCAACACGCGGGAACATCGCCAGCGTGCGCACATACACATGCGACCACACAGAAAACCTCTCACGCTCCTCCAGGGTGAACAAGTCATGGCATTTGACAGCAAGAGTTTCTGTAGTGTGAGTCACTGACAGCGTAAAGCCTCGTAAAACCGCCAATCTGTTTTATTAGATACCTGCAGTTATCATCGTAAAGTTGTTTACACGCTCCTGTCTATTTCATACACGCCTCGGGGCGTCAAGCCTATTTTCAGGATACAATGTGTGTAATTCATAGGCGTTTCTTGACCTTATTTAGAGAGGCTGTATAGTAGATGTATGATGTCAGCTCCCACAGGTGTCCTAGAAGAGTAACCACAGGTGTACTTCATCATGTAATGCTAACATTCCACAACCACAAAATGTCACAATATTATTTTTATATTGTATTATTTTAAAATTCATTATTTTTTTATTTTTTCATTATTTTGGTTGTTTAATGATTTTAGTCTATACATTTTTGATAACATGTTATAAAAGTTTTTATAAATTTTATTTTTTTTTTTAATTAAAAACCATATATTAAACTCAAATATACTATTTAATCATTATATAATAATTATAGAAAATATACACATACCAATTCATATCTTTAATGTTTATCTTGCAGAAAACACACACACAATCATTTTATACTTTCTGTTCAAGATCAATTTCCAAAATAAGAAACTTAAAAATTATTTTTTGCTTTTTGTTTCCATAAAAAACTACTTTCTTCAACACATTTCACATAGTTAACAATTAGTTGTTAACTATGTTTAAGTCTTAACGTAATTTCATAGATGTAGATGCAGTTTAATAAATGCAAATAAAGTCAAATTATTTGATTTTTCACAATTAATTGCATTAATATTTTATTTTATTCATACATTTGGTCCCACTTTATATCGAGTGTCCCTAATACCTGTGTACTTCCATAGTAACTAGAAGTGTTGTAGTATGTAACCACAGTGTAAGTACACATTGCTACATAGTACAGCTGTAATATTTCTATAACAACCCTAAGAATGGTGTGTCTAAGTACAAATGTGTAAGAGGACACTTTTTTTTCACTTCACTAAGTAATCATGTAACAGGAATTACATGGCTACATTTTGTAACAGCAGTATGTATGAGAGTAACTGGAACAGGGGGTGATCAGGGGGTGTAGTTGGGTAGGTTTAGGCACATGTAAAGTGGGTGGAGTTGGTGCACCATCTGTAATACCAGTGTATATACATGGTAACTCCTCAGGAACTGCCCACTTAATATAAAGTGTAACATTCTGGACACCAACCACAATTTATATGTAAAGCCTAATTTACTGCCCGCTGCTGTGTAATCAGAGTAATTACATGCTAAATCCATAGCAATTGTCTATTAAATGTATTAAAGTGTAACACTTCATTTACCAAAAAGTGCTGTTAGTCCTGTTACACATTTGTACTTCCATTACCAAAAAGTGTTGTTACCAATGTCCTGTTAAACATTTGTACTTACACATGTCATGATCAGCTGGTTGTGCCAGTCCGCTGATGGCACGCCAGCGCCCAGATAAACTCTGTGTGTGGTTTTTGCGTCTGTTTTCATTCATGAACTGCTATCAATGAACTATGTCTCCGCCCCCTCGTTCGTTGCCATAGACTTTCATTACAAGCCGCCACCCACTGACCTAGTTCGTGTTCTTCACGTTTCGTTATACTGTCATCTCGTTTTGTGTTTACCATTCATGTCTTTGTATTTTTGGATCTACTGTTTACGACCTCGCCTGTTTCCTGGACTAATGCTCTTATTTTGCTCTTAGGATAGTGTTTGCTACCCGCACGATCTTTGCACGGACTTCGACTACTCTTTGCTCTGTCTTCTCCATTCGTGTTTGCCGGCAATGACCCTGTCACGTTAAGCCTGTCTGATTCTGCTCATGTTTCACATTAAATCAGTTTGCACTGTAATCCGAACGACTCCTCGTTACAACACACACCATTCTGAGGGTTGTTACATGTGTGAAGTTACAGAAATATTGTTACAGAAATACCGGTGTGTACTTAAACTGTGGTTACATACACATCTAGTTACTACGGAAGTTCACAGGTACTAGGGACACTTAATGTACAGTACATTTTAATTTACTATTTGCAAAACCTTTGAAATTGAAGCTCCTAAAATATCATTTAAAGATTATGAAATTTTTTTAAATGACTAAAAATAACTTTTTTTGGACTGTGTAACAATTGAATTCAGTTAATTTTCCCGTTAACATTCTTTATTAGTTAAAGTCACTAAAAAACTGTTACTACAAAGTTATCCAAACAGTTTGTGCTCACATACCAGAAAGGTGCAGAAAATAATAAAAAAATCCTTTTTGTTAATTGCTTTGTCAGAAATGTTTCGCTTGCTCCTTTTAAATAAATGTTAATTGGTTCGGTACTATAGAAGCCACACTATTTTAAGTAAGGCTCAAGTTCTTTTAGGGGCCATTGCATGTTTATTGAAAACTACACGTATACTAACTCCATTCATTTAAAACTGGAATGTCAGCAAAGCAAATTAAAACATACACAATGCAAGAAACATGCCCACATCGGCTCATATTCAGGTAAGGGGCTGATCCCGCCTTAAGACTGAAATCCTAGAAGTTTAATTTCTACTGTACTGCAGTGATAGTGACAGATCAGCCCCTCGGCCTGGATTGAAAACTCATAATTAACCTCATCTTTGGTATGAGGTGCGGGTCAGCCTGGCCTCTGGTTGGGGATACGACTGATTGATAGCAGCCCTGCTTGCGCTCTCCAGGCTCTGATCAGATTTACTGTGTGTAATTGAAGGTTGGACTCAAGTACTTCCTCCGACCGCGACCGAGAGCGTTTCTGCCACCAGGTCTCCTCTGAGCCAAAAGCGCTGAGTGATTTGGGAGGTGAACTTCCACTGCTCTGAAAAGTGGTACACATATGAAGGAAATCCAAGAGTACAATGCTTTTACACATCGGAACAAAGTGGCTCATTCATTCAGAAGCTCTCTTTCTTTCTGATGAGGTGAGCTCATAAATAAAAGAGGGATGAGAGTGAAGGGAGGAAAAGCGGCCTCTCCATTGAAAGGCGGCGAGGGAACGGTGTTTGCTTTCCAGCGGAAGACAAGTACATACAGGAAATGCCCCACGGCTTGACATGTGTTTTCTTACAGCCGCTAAGCCTAGGAAAACAAAGAGAAGAAAATGCCATGACAATGGAAAGATCGTTCCTGACACACGCCTGTCCTTTAGGGGCGCCACGGTCGTAAAGGAAAACACTGCGAGAAAGACAACAAACGAGGCTATGAATGGCCTCTCTTTTACTTCTTCCCACAATTCCTGTTGAATAAGTCAGGCCTGTCAAAGATAAGATTAATAAAACGCAGACGGGCCTGCAACTCGCATTGGAGAGAGTGGCGGTGTGATTTTTTCCGACAGGTTGCTGTCTGCTGGGGCTTTGCTCTGATCTTCTGAGGCCGTTGGAAGCGATTCGTTGAGGTTTGAGTCAGACGGCTGGATCCTGAATCATCAGCGGCAATCTCCTTTTATCCAGATCTGACCTCTTGTAAAAACTCTGCTGCTTGCTTTATACGACCGAACTGTGTAGTTTCAAACAAAAGATGCATAGTGTTGCGACAGAAGGGTGGTTGGCGTTCGTTCATCAATATCATATTCATAAAATGAAGAATGCTTTGTGAATCTTGCTGATCACAGTGACTTTATGTGTAAAAGACTGTTTGAATCAGACTTCAGGCTTGAGAAGTACATAAATAAGCCACATATATGATGAAACACTTGCAGTCGGAGAATTGAGAGAGTGAAATACTGCTAAATTTATGGCTGGGGCCTCACAAGAAGCCTCAAGTGAAAAGAGTTGCTATGTTATTTGTAGTTTAAAAAAAAATGTTTTTTGTAAGTCTGATCTCTTAGAAAAAGTGTTTGAGGTATTATTAAATGTCTGTAGGATGAATTATGCACAGGAATGTGATACTTAGGGGTTTGGACACTAAGTATGAGCAATCTGAATAGTGATGGTTGTGATAGCAAACATCTAATACGACAGAACAAAGAGAGATGGAAGTGCGTTCACATACTGTAGAGGAGCTATATACTGTACATCCTATCAATCATCACTCAAATGACATGAGAGGATGATAGAGGATAATATGAGAACAAACGTGATTTGTGCAAGCGATCATTGTGAAAAGAGATGCGATAAGAGATGTCATTTTAGTTTATCTTCAGTACAGCAGTTGCTCTGAGGCATAGATACCTAAACACAAACATAAGGCTTAAAAGGAAAGTTCACCTATTGTTAAAATGTTGTTATTTTTTGCTCAACCAAATGGCACGCTAAATGTGTAAAGGGCGGCGTTTTTGCATTTGACTGTTGCTTTTCCTTTGTTTTTTTGTAGATGGATGCACTTGTGTCTTGCGACTTTGTTCTTTGTTGTGCACAAGTTAAAAGTAGTTCGAAGTAGTTCAACAACAACAACAAAACACATCAGACAGTTGGATTGTCTCACAGGTTTAAACTCAAAAACAGGTTCTTGTGTGAATGGCTCTCCAGACTTCCTTTATTATGGCAAACACAAATGATGAATGAGGACTGGGACTGTTAAACTTCAAATTACTATAAAATAACTATAAATAAATGTTCTATAAATGTAATTCATAGGACATCTGCACTATACTATAGTGCAGAAACATTTATGCTTTTGTGATGCTTTTGTATCATTTTTGGAAGCTCAATTAATTCCGCAGACATTCTGCCTAATATCTCCTTTTGTGCTCCTCAGAAGAAAGTTGTACAGGTTTGGAATGATACGAGGGTGAGTAAATAAAGACTTTGAACAACCACACACGCTGTATTCATGCAACCAGCTCCTGAACTATTCCCAGTGTGGAGAGAGGTCTCATGATAAGCACCTGGCTTACAGAATGCGTGACCTTTTATACTTATACGGAGCGGTTTGGTTATGGTGCCGCCACTCTTCAGAACTCCGGCCTCCACTTCCTAATAGCACGCTCAGTTGACCTTCAGATAATCAGGGAAGTCATTCGAGCTTCCAGCGGCACAGCTTCACTGCACTCACTACACAAACAAAAGAGCTCCTGCTTTTCGCTGTCATTTCTTCTGGCGAAAAGCGCGCAACGCTCAACTTCCGTTTGACCGTCACGTTTGTGGGTTCATAATGGAAATCTACGGAGATAAAAGAAACGCAGGACATTGACAGAAAGGTGGAGAGAGGCCAGTGTGCACCGCTTGAACTCATGCAAACCTGTCACACCACGTGTGACCAATAGATGGCAGTGTAAAGTCTGTTCAGTCTTTTACAGGGGAACATCTCTCAAGACAATTCAGATTGTGGTTTGCTGAGACACGGCCACAAAGGAAAAGTAAGGTTTATGAAGGGAATCATCCACACAGACATCTTTCCTGTCTACAAAATGATCAAGTTTTATATATATATATTGGCTAAAGCAAACTCCTGTGCACACAGACAGACAGACAGACAGCAGTCAGTGAGCAGACAGATAGTCTGACAGGCTCTAATGGCTTCAGAGTCACCAGTTATTTACTCTCACCATCGACTGACTCGCTTATTTTAGAGAGCCAAATCAATCTTTCCCCTGCCAAGCTGGCACAAGCACTGCAGGCAACTTGGATGTTTTGTGTAAGGTACAAACAAACAGCTTATGAAAATAAACACATTTTTCTACAATATTGTTTGTTTACATAGAGCTATAGGAATGACTTACACATTATATATGCAGCATATATATATATATATATCTATATCAAACTGTCAAACTGTCTTCTTTATAATGTATATAAATAATAAATATATAAAATCAACAACAATCAATTAATCAATATCTCCCCTAGTTGTATATTTTTTTCTAAGAAAATGATGCACAGATCATAAAACATCACTCCTTTTTCTCAAAAGCATAAGCAGATTTTCCGCAAGGGAAAATCTTCAGTCAGGAGTGACTGAGCTTATTTTCCTGTTAGCATGACTCACAGACTGTTACTAAAAGAAGCTAGACACTAAATAATCTCTTATTTTACTGAATGTTCCCTGAGGGATCAATAAAGTCCATATATATGTCTATCCACATCACAGAAGCAGCATGAATCTTGAAACATCTCACTCCCTCAGGACAAACGTGAGGTGGCTACAAGATGTCTGATGTTCCCCAGGGATCTGATCACATAAATACAAATAAAAGAGCTATGGTGAACAAAGAGCTTTGCTGCTGACTAAGGTATTTAGATGAATCAGTACACTTTTAGTGGTTAAACTGGAAGGCGGCCCTAATTTCATGGATCAATCTCATTGAAATATGTCTATGTTGTATTTCACACAATAATACCAATTAAATATAAATTTAAGGGTGTCGTTGTTTTGTTTTTTGGGGTGTGTGTGTGTTTGGGGGGTAATATGACTGGGACTTGCTTTGTGGGATTCACCCATATGTCAGTTTAGTAAGAATGCTATCACTAAAAACAAACATAAATTTAGGCCTGACTCATGTCTCCAACAGGAGTTTTAATGGGCTGAGGAGCTGAGTGAAGGTCATAAACAGGTTGACCTTTGGTAGAGCCACACGTACAAACTCTAAATTATATATTAGGGGTCTAGATATTGGTTTTCACCATCCTTTCTACTTTTACTGTCACAGTGGAGGAACAAAGGTCAGTCTTTCACAGACCATCTGCCAGGATGTTCTGATGTTCTGCATGACCAGTGTAATGGCGCTTTTCCACTACACAGTACCAGCTTGCCTCGGCTCGACTCGGCTCGCCTCGACTCGGCTCGACTCGGCTCTGTATGGTTTTCCACTGTGTAAAAGTTGTACCTGTACCTCCACAATAGTACCTGGTTGTCATATAGCGACGCTGCAGGAAA
>JAUMHQ010000051.1:9676442-9716990 GCA_032361165.1 Enteromius paludinosus | reverse complement strand
AAACCGTTTCTGGGCATTTTTTCCCCTTACCTAAGCTACATACCTTCTATGTACATATCAGAGAACAATTTAAAATACTCTCTCAATGCATTCTAATAAAAAATGAGAAATAGAAAAGTTTGTTATAAATTAAAATATGTTATTTTTATTTTACTTTTTTTTTTTTTTACTAAACGTTTACAAATTTGTGTGTTTCTACTTTTTATTGCGTGTGTGTGTGTGTGTGTGTGTGTGTCTGTTAAGATTATTTTTACTGTCAACAAAGCCCAGAGCTGTCATACAGAAAAGCCACCAATTTCAGTGATATCTGTCAGGTAGTTGGAAAAAAAGAAGAAAAAAAAAAACCATTTACAGCAGCTTTTAACCTGCCGTCTGTGAAAAACATATCTTTCAGAAGTGTCATCCTTGCTCTTTTTCCTGACAGCAGGTGTGAGATATTTCAGTCAGCTTCAAGAAAAGATGCAAAATAACAGAAACACAGCCATTCCTCAAACATGACTGTGATATGACTTGAAAAATGACCCAATGAAATTTCTGCGAGCACCTTACACAAACACAGACAGCTGAAACTATTGCAAGGAATCAACAAAAGCCTGGCCTTGCTGAAAGAGAATGATTTATAAGCAAAAAAAAAAATTTTTTAAAAACTGAGAGGGTAGTTTGATGAACAAGTTTTTTTTTTATATTTCAAAACAATGCATAAAAATGCATAAAAGTTACGTTATGTATTTCATCCCAACACTAATATTTCCACTAGGATGAACTCCGGAGTGCTGTGGAGCATACAGGCAATTTCAGCCCCAAAAATCAATTACCTGCAGCTCTGAAAGTTCTTTCCCTCCCTTGCTGAGAACAGACAAGGATCTTAATTTAAATATATGAGGGGAGACAAACAGCCTCTTCCTCCCTTATCCCCATCACGTCCTCTCTGACAGGTGGGTCTCAGGTGGGCATATGGATGACTATCGCTGACTAAATCCACAACAGCACGAATACACTCCAACAGAATTCCCCCGTCCCTCAAGGCATCGGCACAACATGGAAAAACAGCTGCACTTACAGCACTGAAGAGACAATGAGGCGTTTAGATTGACTAGCAGAATTGTACTTGTTGAGCTCAGATGATTCCTCCTCACGTCACCAGAACATCATTACTAAAGAATGTTGTTAGTAGACATTGGAAGACTGCAGGACATGTAAGGAGCAGCCTAGAGGTGTGTTTAAAAGAGTGTTTACGAGTATTGATGAGGAGTTTCAATGAGTCATTATATGTTTTCTTTCTCTTATTCAAACAGAGATCACAGATGCACTTCTTAACTTCTGTGAGACCTCACTTTTGTATTCCGCCCCTCTATTGTGACATTCAGTGCTTTAGTGCTTTATGTTTTCCTAAAATGCCAGGGTGCATTAGAAGATAAGAGCTCAATAGCTTAGAGGAGTGTGTAAGAAGAGAAACTCTGAGATTAACAGGCTGTCTGTGAAAATGCATTTTAAAGGCCAAATAAATAAACAAACAAGGTCTAAATGTCACAAAACAAATGCAAAATGAATGTTATAGGAGTAAATCACTACCAAACTGAATGAAGCATATCTAAATTGTAATAGTAAGAGAAATATACCTAATTTTCCCACAAATGTCAATACAGGTAATATATATACACTGGGAAATGTGTTCTTTGATCTGTATTATCTATCTATTTTCATCTATACCCTTTTTTTTTTTTTTTTTTTCTGATGAACAGCACATCACACAGCTCCACTAACTAGACCAGCAATGGCAGGCTAAAACAAACCATAGTTTCACGCTGTTTCATTAAGGCTGTGGTGCAGAAGAGACAAAGCTTTTCCAATGGAGGCATGCTAAAGCACATATTCTCCACACAGCGTTATAGTTTCAGACAATTTACAACATGGTTTCCTAGACATTCACAGCCTGTTGCTAGGAGAAATGCAGCTCTTGGTTTTATTTCAATTCAAATTTCCATTAGGACTCCAAACAGCAACAGCAGAGGGATTGATTTCAGCTATTTCCTATTAACTACTTAATGCTGATATGAGGATTCAGAGACGAGAGGGAGAAGTAAGGTGTGAAATTAGCGAGTGCTTTATTAGGGAGCTAGCATGTGGCAGAAAAAATAGCCATGCCACAGTGTGCGTTCACACACCAGTGATCTAAAGTGGGCCACAATGGGAGCAACAGAGCAGTTTTTCTTGGAAATCTGATTGGAGGATGCCCTGGCAGAGCTATTAGCTCTTTTCAAATGGTTAGGACAGTGAATTCAGCTCATAAATCCGAGGATAAATGTTGTTCATTGAGGTCTTAAAAGCTTAAAAACATTATTAGCTGAAAATCTTTCTATCCATTATATAGCTTACTGTAAAAGTCATTCTCCATTCAGTATTTTTCAAACATTATTTTTTTATGAGACATGGTATTTGCCAGCACACAGATCAACCAGTTTTTTTTGTTTTTTTTTAACTGAAGAGTACTGAAAGAAACGTGATTTGAATTTACATGTGCAGTGTTTCCACATAAACCAATTAATTTACAACAACATATTTTTTTATTCCTTTAGTAGTCCAGTGACTTTGTCAGAAAAAGTGCATTTATGTATGATTTATTCTAAAACTAGTTTTAATGCATTTAAACTGCCTTGTAATGCATACAGCAGACTTCTCTTGTGTCTGTCCTCAGCTTAGACAAAAGCTCAGCGATAAACACGATAAAACTCTAATTTTCTAATAGTCTAACTTGTTTTTTTATGCGAAGGCGATGTGGCTGTTTACATGCACGTGCATCTGGATGTTTAGAATTTAAAAATCTAGTTTTTTTGTTTGCGGTAATCAAGAAAATTTGAGACAGGTCGCACTGGTGTGGGCTTCGACCCCATGGGGTTAAATATTTATGTAGCAAAGTCTTATGTAAAGCTCTACAGATTTCCTTCAGTTAAAGGGTTAGTTCACCCAAAAAGGAACATTTTGACATTAATAACTCACCCTCATGTCGTTTAAACCCATAAGACCTCCGTTCATCTTCGGAACACAAATTAAGATATTTTTAATGCAATCAGAGAGCCATCTGACCCTCCATAGGATGTAGCAATACAGGTGAACTAGGTGAACTAACCCTTTAACGTGAACAAAAATTATTTAACTAGTCCTGACACAATAGAATTAAGAAAAGTTCAATTTTACAAATTAAAGTGACCAGACGTTGTCACAATAAACTGTCATTTTTAAAAAGCCTGGTAAAATGCTTAAAAGCAGCAAATGGGTCTGAACTGACATAAGAGTGAATGATGTCAGAATTGTCAAAAGAAAGAGTTTTACATTAACAAATATGCATCGTAGGCAACTTCCTATGTTCACAGGATAGGTTCTAAATGCCAGGGTTTCCTGTAACGCCTACTGATATTAATTAGCCATCATTAGCCATCTCCCCTGGGGACTATAATCAAACAGACGTTTGCCCTTTGATAGTGAACCCACTCACTCTCTCAGAATCTCTACCTTGGGTTGCATACAGGCAGATGTCACCAGAGACATGACTGGCATCAGAAACCCACCACTGCTCTTAGCAAACTCTTATATTTTGAAAAACAAGAGATGAGGATCAGACCTGATTTCAGCCATATTACAGCTATTTCGATGCTTTCTTCATACTGACAGGCTTTTGGCTTGTGGCATCGTTATTTAATTAACGTGTTGTATGAGAGGGATTGAAGTCTGGTGGAATGACAAGCTCACATCTTCTTCGCTTGGGTACCAGCAGGGTTAACAGATTTCCTTAATGCGCATTTACGCTCTTGCGCCTCGCTTAAGTGAATGTTCAGCCGTACGCGAGGCTCTCTGCGAAATTGGGTGGATGGGGAACGGAGAGGTTTATTTCTTCTGCATTGGCTGGACGAAGCCGGAGAAGCCGTAATTAATGGCATAATGTTATACGAGTATCAAATATGCATGAGAGACATGCAAAGGACAAGGACTTTCAACACTCATGCCTTTCTGGACGAGACGCCAAGCCACGAGAGACACCAAGGCCTCCTCTTTTACATGATCATTATTCCCGCCTGGAAATCTGGGAAATCTCTTGATGAATAAATGCATGGGATGTTGGAGGGGATGCTCTCCTACCGTGAGTGACACTGGATGACACCGAGCTAGGCAAAGTGGCAGCCCCCAATGTGACACATCTTTATCGAATCCGGCACTGAAAAAGCAGGAAATCGGGATCCAAATGATGTGTCTCTTTTAGTTAATGGAAGGGAAAATAGAAATGTGGCACTGTAGTGTGGAGACTTTCACGCCTAGATGGTAACGACAGTGGGCTGGATCCATTTACCAGTTTCTAGTAGATGCATCGCGGCAACGCTCCGCCAGAAACAGGCAATTTCCTGCAGGAGCCAATTAAGAGCTACGGCTGAATTTGTAAAGATCACTTGGAATGTGAGGAATGAGTTTTTTTCCTCCCTCAGTTAATTAGCTATATAATGGCATAACAAGAAATTTGCATAACATAAATTTAAGCTGTCATTTCATTTGATGTCTTGTTCCTTAAAGGAGTAAAAGAGGCGCTGAAAAGAAACAACGGATTTCGACTGTGCAAATCTCTCTCTTGTAAAACACATTAAATAATGCTACATATAATGAGCTAATAGATGTCACATCAAAAGAATTTACTCGTTATGAATAATTTAGCATGCCTCTAAAATACCTTCCGGAGGAAAAGCACTTGCCTTGCTCATTTCCCCCCAACAAACATAGCTCGTTCGCTTAATAAACAACACCATTAGACCTTTGGCACGATGTGCTGATTCCAATTATCATCAGTGTAAAAGGGATAGTTCTCACCAAAAACAACTATTTTTTCTTATCATGTACTCACTCTTTAGTCATTCCAAACCTGTAGGACTTGCTGTGGAACACAACTGAAGAATGTTGTTGATCGAACGTTATTCTAAATTCGTGCTTTGATAAATATTGTTGCCAATCGATCAGTCTTCACTGTGCAAAATCAAAAGGCAAGACACTTTCAGAATTTTTTTTTAACATAACAAAGAATTCATTTTAGCATGATGTGGATAGAGCTGAATGAGCCCTTATATTTGAACAAACCCTTGTTCCACAAGGTCAAACAGCCTTTTCACATGTCAATGACAAATAACCCCCATATAGTGCATTCATGCACCAGCCTCAGTGAGTGGAAAGGGGGGGGGGAGATTGGATTTGAGAAGGAGGGGTAGAGCGTGGAGACATAGTGGTCCCCTGGGTGTACTTAATCCACTGAAGACAAGCAACAAGAGTATAATTACAGGGCGAAAACGTGAGAGGATACATGCCTCTGTCACATGAAATGACACATTTTGATGTATTCCATATGGCATCACCTTGGCAATCTGGCAAGATCAATTCTCGGCAAACTGGGAATCAGATTGGCATGTTCCCAGAGGAACATGGTTCTAAATGTAGCTGTGCATAAAAACAACTAGACCTGTTTAATTAATTGAGGGTGACCGAAACACCTAATTGATACTAGATTAATAACAAACAAGACTAGGCTTAATATGTAACAAGGGTGAATACAGGACTTCCACCCATCTGTTAAGCCATCAGTCCTTAGAAAATAATACTGTAGTACTCAGTTACTATTTAAAAAATGAATGCCAAATGTTATAGGTCATTGGGATCTGAAATGAAGGACACATAGCTGCAAAAATAAATAAATGCCCGACAAAGGTCGAAACGTTGCAATAATAAAGCATTTTAATGGAGCAGTGAGAGTGCAGACAATACATTTGTTCTTTTGTTATAATTAGACTGACTTTTTTTGTCTGGCACCTGAACCCTATGTGGGTTTGTGAGATGTGCACAGGGTTGCCCCCTTTTTTTTCAGCAACACCTGCCCAATTGCAACTCAAAACTAGCCTGATTGCTTTTCAAGAGGTATTTCTGGTAAAAAATCACATTCCAGTGGCGTAAAATACACATGTCTGGTGGGGTTCCTCTGATAAAAGTATATTTCCATGGGCTCAATATAACGCTTAAACCCATCCAGCGGAAAGAGCAACAAAGTAGCCCAATTCGACTTGGCAACACTGGATTTCCGCAACTTTTTTTATACTTTGGTTGTTGAAAATAAATAAAAACCATAAGGTTCGGAATTCAGTACTCTGCTAATATATGCATACTTACTCGAAAGCCAAAATGAACATCCGCCTTGAGCAGAAAAATGCAAATTGTCTTCCAATAATGAATGAATTCAGCCGCAAAAGCAGGTTAATTAAATTGTTGTGCATGGTTGCATTTCTTAAAATGCATGACAGGACCATGTAAATGGAAAAAAATATAAATACCAGAACAAGCTACATGGATGTCTCACACTTTATTACAAAAATATAATTTTGAAGTGATTTTTTTTTTTTCTTTCTTAATTTATTAATAAACATGTTAACATTTGCCAGTTTTCATTATATTTATTTGAGCCTCTTTGATGATGCCATTTAGGACTTAAATTGCATTTTATTTAAAAAATTGTGACTGATGGGCAAAGGACATTGGAAGACCAGCAATGGGAATCTTTATGAACCAAAGAACCCTTTTAAGCTGGACTCATACAAGAGAAAGGTCTCCATAAGTAGAAAAAGATCAAGTTTAATGGAAACAGAAGGCTGATAAGCATGAATGTGAACTGAATGAATATCACAGTGTGCTGGTGACATAAGTTTAAGTTTTTTGTTACATTTGTGTGATATACACACTCCTACTTTAGAGGTATATATAGAGGTATACATTAAACAGCTGTTTTCAGAATATAATGTCTCTTTTCTAATTATTTCTGCTATTTTTTTAAAGATGATTGGTGTGATTTTTAGTGAATTTAACAGGGACCACAGGTGTAGTTCATCATATTAATTATGACTATTTCTGCAAACTTCTGCAGTTGTTTTGCTTGAGAAGTGTGGGGGGCCTCTGTATGGCTGCAAGAGCACTTTACTCTATGAAAGCAAATAAGTAAAGAGTTCACCTGCCCCACTGTGCGTCATTGTACAATATGAGTGAGGTATTGACTAAAAGCCAATTCGCTTACAAAAGCACAGTCCACGTTAGTTTTGGTTCAAGCTCTGTTGAGCGCTGTAGCGGTAGACCAATCATATAGGACTGCGCCATCTGACCAATCACAGTAAGGGCTCATGGGTGGGAGGGGTTTAGACAAACTGAGTCTTCGACCTGCTTCACACGAGTCGTTTACGAATCATTTAGAAATGGGGTAAAATTAAATCTATTTTTGGAGAAAACTAAACAACTGTTTTTTGATCTTGCATACATGTAACCTGTATTAAGAGACGTATAAAGCAATATTAGCCACCTAATGGCATAATTGGGGCACTTTAGGCGTTTAATGCTTTCTGGGGCAACTGTATAGAGGTCTATGAAACTTAGTAGAAGAGATTTTATATGCCAGGAGTTCTCCTGCTGTTCCAGACTTGGGTTGGGCTGCAAATGTGCAGGTGTCAGTGAGCGTTTGCTAATAAGGAGCAGCCTGTGCATAAGCTGTTGAAGTGACAAAAAGGAACATAGCATTCAGGAACCCGCTCATTACACATCACATTCGCACACTCGTACGCACTTAACACTGAGAAAAGTGACATTATGTGGGTGGTTAACTTTCCTAGGAGAGCTGATCTGATCTGGAATCAGTAGAGAATTGATTATATCATTTCAAGATATGGTCATATGAATAGAAGCTGATCTGAGATCAGATCATGCCTCTTCGAGCTATTTATGCAGCAAGTGCTGGATTTCTCTGCTGAGGCATTTGACAGGTCGTGAACAGAAAACTGGAGATATATTTGGGTCTTTTTTAGGTAGGAGCACATCGTCATCGGTGCTGTCAAGGTATTAATGCATCCTCTTTTATATACGCTGACATGTGCATTAATATTGATGGTGCTTTCCGCATGGAAACAGATTGGCCGCTGTTGATATCACCCTACCTGTACATGGGATGTGCACATCACAGAGATTAGATTGACCTTGATGCATAGAAAACAAACTTTTATTCTGTTTATTTATGAAAAGGAAATTGCTCTACAAAGTTGCAGATAGTACACTAAAGCAAGTAATTAAGATAAGTTAAAAAATACTATGGCTGCTTTTTTCCCACTAATAAAAATTTTAATTTGGCATAGGGTTAGTGTTATGATTGCTAGACAAGAATCTTTTTCTAGGACCAAAAAGGCATATTGATTTAGGAAGATGTCCTGCTTGCTAAATCATCAACTATTCCATCTCAATATTCTGTGACTCGAATCAGATAAAAAGCATGTCAGAACCTTGGATGCTTTTCGGTTTGACAAGCAATTTACTGCTAGACTGAACACGCATCTCACAGACATCCTATTAAAAGCAAAAAAACAAAACAATAAAACAATAGCATGATGCTTCTGCATTGTTCCCTCCCATTGCTTTGCTTTATAAAATTCAATAAGTCAAGGGAGGCCATTAAAGTCCAGCTGACTACATCCAAGGTGAGTCTTGCTTTTTCCATAGACATGAATGCTATGATATTTGGTCATGTCTAGACGTGAGCAGGAAATCCGAGCTTTAGCATAATGACCTAATTAAAGTGAACTAGAGGTGATTGGTCAGACTTCGCCAAGAAAAAAGTCAATATTCATCCTATACCTACAATCCGTAGTTAATATAGTCAGTTTAGTTTCCACAGGTGGCAAACACATGCATTACCTCATGTTTTGTCATTTTTTCTTTGGTTGTAACACCTTTTATGAATCAAAACCTAATGTATATGAGGATTTTCCATGTGAAGAGGGAACAATAAGAAATGAGTAGCGTATGTTTTCTAGAGCGGAGGAGCTCTTCATCATAGAGCATATGATTATGCCCTCACAGCAAATGGCCACTGTGAGCGAAAGTGGCCTGTGTTAAACAGCTACTTAACATTTATGAGATACATGCTTTATTTTTCCAACTCATAGATCTGCTGAAGGCTTGGGGGGTGATAGAAGCAGCCGTTTGTGCAGAGCTGACACACACTGCATGAGCTCATCTCTAAGAATAGAAGAATAACATCATCGGCAGAGTCTCTCAGGAGATGTGGAGTAGAGCAGATGCTCTCTGATGACCCCAATAAAGACAATCTCTCCCTCCTCTAGGCACGAGATGTAGAAGCTCACGCATGTAAATACAGACAAGAGAGTGAACCTGCAGGAAAGCCGGCAGGACTTGGGACCATTGAATGAACGATCCAGAGAATCTGTCTCATTAATGCACACTTTTCTTTTAGTACACAGCCTGTTGAAAACTATATCCTGCTACAAAACCCGGCTTAAGCTTGGATCATGGTAGCTGGTTTTGAGCTACTCCAGGCTGGTCATTATTAAATTATCTGGTAAACATTTTTGGACAGGCAAAAAATAAAAAGTATAGCATAGAAACTAGTATAGAAAAGCAAATGTGCAGTTTTACCCAATTAAGCAATAGCTTTGACCAGCTAATGACTATCTTAGAAAAGCCTGTATGACTAGCTTTGGCCAGTTATTGATTTTCTTGTACCAGCCAATGATTAGAAAAGCTAATTAGCAAGTTTACCTAGGTAATAAAACACTCCTTTTACACTTAAAATGTGCCGCGTCTCCACTTTCCACCCTTTTTTTGAATATGACACCTCCTCTCCCGGAGCCTTATGGGATAGGAAAGTGTCCATGGTGTGCCTACTATAGAATTCGGGCGGAAGCAGTAGGTCATCCGGGTACTTCTCGCCTATTAATTTTCGAATGCTATGATTTCGGACATACTACTCGCCTTGCATACTGTTTTTCGCGTACTATATAGCAGGGAAGTAAGCGATTTAGGACGCAGCATAGGTTTTGGCCAGATAATTACAAGCTAACGACCAGCTGTTGGACAAACTTGGACTAACTAGTTATCAGGTTTGATCAGCTAATGACCAGCTTGGGCAAGCATGGACCTAGTCTGGCAAAGCTGCCGTTTTAGAGTGGGAACCAATCCCCCCCCAACAACAATCCCCAAACCCCCCAGTAAGGTAGCTTGGCCAGACTAAGCTCCTATGAGCTTTATAGGGTGCTTTAACACCTGCCTCATTTAGTTCGGTTGAATCGCACTAGAGTTCGTTTTCCTACTTGGTGCAGTTCGTTTGGGCAGGTGTGAATGTAACAATCGCACCCGAGTGCGCACCAAAAGCGGACCAAAAAAGCGTACCGAGACCTCCTTGAAGAGGTGGTCTCGGTACGCTTTCAAACGAACAATGGAGCGGTTCATTTGTGGTGAGAACATGATCCGAACTCGAACAGACCCAACTGCAAAAAGTACTGCGCCTTTTTGGACTAATCCAGCTGCCGTAGTCAGCTGCACTGTGCATTATGGGATGAGGAGACGTATTTGTTGACAGTTACTGCTTTAGCAACATAGCCCCATGGCAGCAGTTTCCGGTGCATTAAAACATTGTTTTTCAGCCGCATCCGCACTTCTTTCTCGAAATGTATAGTTTGTCTGAAGTGATGTACACAAACTATATAGTATACGATGACCAGTGATACAATCAGCCAGCGCAGTCGTCCCTCCATACTAAATAGCGGTATGTTGTCTACCGGCTTGTTGTCTCCTCACATTGTTTACTTCCAGGAGTTCCATTGGAATTTTCCCGCATGTTAATTCTGACCAATTTAAAAGCAGTTTACGAAATACATTTAATGGCACATCTGGCCAACGAGTGATGTAGTTGCTGTAACATGACTGCATTTTGGTTCGTTTCAACTGGTTCGGACCAGAGAAATCAGTGTGGTGTGAAAAGGACCCAAAACGGCAGAAAAATGCTACAATGTATCATTTGTTGCCCTTGGTCCGGACCAAATCAACAGAACCACAGATGTGAAAGCACCCTTAGTCGCGGAAAAGCCTTGCTAACATGGACCAGCATTAATAATCAAATTATAGCATTAAACCAGCGAGAAACCAAATACTGCTGGATTTTTCAGCAGGGTGAATTAACATTAGTGTGTTTTTCCTAAACGTGTTTGGCATAGATGACATCATAGATGACTTATCACTACATCATGGCATTTAGCAAACTCAAAGATCAATATAATTTGCACATCCTCTGACTTATTTACACAAATGGGTTCAAGTGTGAACAAAGCATTGCAGCGCTACAGCAAACTGATGGGAGAACCACCCCAAAACAAGCAGCAATAAAAGTAATGATCTGTAATTATTGTAATTATGTACTAGAGGCTTGTGCTTCTAAAGTCTGCTACTTGTATTGCTTGCCTGTGCCTGTTTTGATTAAGTTAGCATATTTGATGTTGGTTGCGGCGATGTAAGGTGGGGCTCAATGTCACATGGGCCGCCGAGCAATCATTATCTCCTGCTGTAATGATCCAATTACATTGCCCCAGCACCTATTAAAAGGGCTAAATTACAGTGCTGACCTTTGATTCAGAAATTAAACTCTTCCATTAAAGACCTCGCTCTGTAACTCAAAACAGTGAAATCAAGCTCTACTGCAGCTTAGGTGATATTGCACTCTTCCTACTCTCTACATTTATTATTCTTCAAAATGCTTCATTACACATAATATATTATTTCTCTATTTTATATTGTGTATATATATATATATGTATGTATATTCACAAACATACTTCATGAAACAATACATCCTAAAATGAAATGTTCTTAACTTTGCATAATCTATAGTGCAACAAAGTCACATTTTACCTTTTTAAAAATGATTTGCAATACAGTTATAACTGCAACGAAAACAACTATAATTGTTTGTTAAGTTTAAAAAAAATAAATAACATATAACATATTAGACAAAACAAAGCGTAACCCTAAAGTTCAAATAAACAAAGTTAAAAAGAAATAAAAAATGACAATAATAAACATGACAAAAGCAAATAACTAAACATAAATATAATCAGAAATAATACTTTTTATATGAAACTATATTACATTAATAAATACTATAAATAATACTAAAATAACACAAAGTATTTGATTTACCTCAAATTGGATAAATAACAAATATATTAATATAGCTTTAAAAAAAAAAAAAAAATTAATGTCATGCTACTATTTCAAATATTATTAAAAACAAATATGATAAATGTAATCTAATATGCTGAAAATGAGAACTACACTCTTACTGATAGCTCAAAGAAGCCTTACATTTGGCAAATATTTCAGAAACAAACACGAAAGGGGTTGGACATGTGTAGAACTTCATGAACAAAATAGATTAAGTGAGAAAATCAATGACAGAAAACAAGCCAGAGCATAATCTATATGTTTATCACGCCCTTTCTGACAGTCCAGTAGGCAAAACACTACAACGACGTATGAAAGGTGCTTTATTTTGCGTGCCATTTCTAGTGCAGCCATTAATGAGACCATGCATTAACATTTTGCTGACTTGGTGTTCCCTCCTCATCCTTTCTTCATACTAGTCTGTCGCTCCTTTTCCATCAGAGGAGCAGCAGTACAGCACTGGCATGGTTCACGCATTACGCTCAGAACACAGTCTGACAGTCTAGCGCCTGAAGCCCTGTACGTTGTACCCTCAGTAATGTCCAGCCATCAAAGGCATGCCTCGGTTTCTCGGCCTCCAAAACACCCCCCCCCAATCCAGTCTGCCTATGTGTGTTTGAAAGCAGTCAATCGCAGCCGCCATACACCTGCTTTTAAATATGCATGACCCCAGTGCATCTCAGGACTGCTGATTGGCTCCCATGTGATTGTGCTTGAATTTTTCCAGGCCTTAAATTCGAGCTACACTAGATCAAACGTAAAACCTTGCATTCATGTGATCTGTAAGCTACGGTTTATTCATGTTAGAATGTTTCTACAGGCCCTTTTTAATGCTTAGGGATTGCTTTCTTTTTTATTATTTTTGTATTTACTACTTTATTTATGTTATATTACTTATTACTTAGCTATAGCCTACTACTTATTAGATCCCTTTTTGTCATAGAAGGTCATATTAATATTATATTACATTATTTTTCCATGTATTTTTTTCAAGCCTGGATTTTATCATTGTAACTTGTCCCAGATCTTGACTTTTAATCTTAAAACGTGAAAAAGCAACCTAAAAATATTATGCAGTATATACCTAACAACCTAATCTCTAAATAAACCATTTCACTATTAATTATCTGATTCATATATTTTTTAACTGGCTTTTCTCATCTAGAGGCTTTACACCAATAATGTAATCTACAGTTCTAACAGTGAAAAATGTCTGGAGACAAAAATGAAAACAAGTTTGATATCTCAGTATGGACATCACCGATGTGAGTCCATTTTCTATTAGAATTGTCAAACATGCAAACAAAGACAAAAAAATCAATTTCTCACTGCTTTGCTTTAATTACGTAGACAGGCAGGCAAGAGCACACAAGAGCTCATTGCTTGCATCGTGCTAATGTTAACCGGCTTCAAATGAACAGCTAAAAGCAAAGCAATTTAATAATCTTTGATCTAACACAAATACTTACTCACATGATGCAAAGGCTCAACATTCTAAATTTATTCATCCACTAAATCAATATCTAGGTAGTGTAAAGAAAATTGGGTGTTTTAATCTGTACATCCATAAATGACACAAGCAATAATCACAATGCAGACAGCACACTCCATTCCTCAGGTGGCCGGCAGCCTTGGGAATAAGAGATGCAAACAAAACCATTTATGATCATTTGGCTCCACTAAAAATAATGCATCTGTCGCAGCAAATGAGCAAAGCGGTGAGGTAATTCCACCTCCCATGCATACTGATGACTCCATTTTTGTAAAATCCCTTTACGGTAAAAAAAGCAATGCTTTGTTCATGACCCTACATGTGACCACCTACAAAGCAGCCATTACAACTCAGGAAATTAGTCAACGACAAACCACCTACCACACACACAAATACATAAATAAATAAGCAAAAAAGGCATATATTTGCACCAGTAGTGTGTCCTTCATGAGATTTTAGCACCACAGTGCTGTGAAATGGTCCTGTTCTGTCCCATTTACAGTACATTGCACATCACTGAACCCCAAGCTGGAGACCTTCATTTGCTACATGAGATGACTAGACTGACAGCTGGTTGATGGGATTTGTGTTAGACACAAGGTGAGTACTGACATAACGTATCATTTTAACGTCCCTGTCATGGTTTCTGAATACATCTGGAAGTGTTTAAATGTCATTTACAAGAACACCGAGCTGATGGTTAATGGATTCGTATGGGTAAAAATGGATATTCGGACTGCTGGTGATGGTCTTTTTCAAACTCTATTTCAAATTCTATTATATTATTCGATTGATGAAATATGTGCATATATAACAAAACCTTTCTGAGTTCGTATTACTATGCTTGACCAGTTGTGCTACATGGACATATGTGATTTATTAAGGTAACAGCATGTGTTTATATATTCACCAACATCATGAATCTTATTTGCAGTTAAAGCGTATAATATAAGTGTCATTTTCTAGCAACATAATGTTAACAGAGACACTCAAACAATCATATACATGACCGACTGCCCCAGTCCAAACCATCCCAGAACATAAATTCAAATTACGGTCCACATTAAAGTTTTTTTTTTTTTTTTTATATATACATGCTCGGGGCAAAAAAAATCATCCCAAATCAGTCATAGACACCCATTTGCATTTTTTTCTCCGGGGAAATCTCATTCCGCTTGTTGTCAGCATGACATTTACAAGAAAGTTATTGCACATAAAATGTGTGTGTAGTTTTTATACTGCACATTTTATTAGGCAGCTAGCCATCTCTCAGTTACCTGGTCTGGGAAAACACAGTCCATCGCAGGGGAAATATTACTAACTTTTCCAGTTTTATATGTCTGAGAAATAAAGTGTATCAAATCATAAAGTGCAGAATATCAATGAAAAGCCCAAACAAAAGCATTAAAATGATGCAGACCTTTGTCTGCTGCTCTACAAATCCCGAGAGGTGTAAAAATGTTCTAGATAGCCACATTTCACTTTAAGTTCTTTATAATAGGTCCTCACATAGATGGCACTTGTGACAAATTTAAACTCCCAGAAGACCTCGATCAGAAACACAGAGTGAATGAAGTATGATCAGGTAAAATGAAGTTCAATGAAGCAGAATGGAACGAGAACTGGGCTGAATGGAGAGGAAAGCAATATATTTTAGCAGGGGAAAAAAAGAAAGTGAGAAAAAGTAATTCCTGACAAAACTTCCTCAAACCTTGAAGTAATTTACAGTCGATTAACTGCACTATTCGGTTGAATGTCATGCTGGGTCTGCGCAGTCATGAAGAGGGGAATGAGAGAGAGTGAATGAGTAAATGCAAATAAAAAAAGACAAGAAATGCAGGTGAGAGAGAGGAAAACAACATAACAATGATTTCTTAATCAGTTTTTACATGTGTTGATAATGTGCATCTGTCTGCCAGTGTGAAGGATACAAGAAGTGAAAGGCAAGACTGGGGAGAGATGAAGAGACAGATTTATAGAGAAACCAAGAGAGACAGTGAAAGAGAGAATGAGAGAGAGAGATTCCTTCAGCAGTCTGCTTTGCTCTCTCCAGGGTAATGTACTGTGATTGAGGGTAAACGTGCTTAGGGTGAACACGTTGATGCTCAAAGTCTTCCTTTCTCTCTTTCAATCTGTTCACTGTCTCGCACTGAGATTTATACTAATATGCCATACAAAAACATCTTTAGCTTCTATATCATCTTATGCATTTTAAATGTTTAAACATCACAAACCCTAAAATAATCGCACCTCAATATGACCTAGAGTTGTGTCCCTTTCAGAATTGCATTGAGAGTGCCTTGAAAATACGAATTTAAATCTTGAATATAAAATAATGTGGCATGCAGCATTCACATACAGCAATGGTATGTTAAAATATTAAACATTAATAGAATATGTTCGAAATCATAAGAACTAAAACCATATTGTACACATACAATTAAATTAATAAAAATTCATATTAATTCAATGCACTGTATAGGCCTATATTGTACCTTTCTGTATACCTTCTGAGGTCAGTAATAGAATAGAATAGAACTGAATAGAATGCAATAAAATGCTTGGCAAAGTTGAATTTTCAGCAGCCATTACTGAAGTCTTCAAAGTCCATCAGAAATAACTCTAATATGCTGATTTAGTGCTCAAAAAACATTTCTTATAAGAAGAAATTACAATGTACAATTATAATAAAATTATGATTTATACAGTAATAACATTTATTATAATCAGTGTAGAAAACGATTATGTTTTTGCAGAAACCATTATATTTATAACTTTAAGTATAAAGTTTAGCATTATTTTAAACTAAATATAAAAAAAAAAAACGACATAGAACCAGTCTTTTCCAAACCTTGCTGTTTTTATTCATTTATTAATTTTTTCATTCAAAAAAACTGACTCAAACTTTTGAATAAAATGATGCACATTAATATGATTAGTATGTTAATTTAATTTAACTTACATTTAATGGACCATAAAGGAAGAACATTCAATTTCTCAGAATTCTGGATTATCTGCTCATTTTTCAACATTGATTACATTTAATTGGTTTAAATAATAAAAAAAGCTAATTATTGGTCAAGGACTTCTGTAATGAATTACTATCTCAAAGAAAATTGTTCACTAAACACAACAAATGTAGATTTTCTGTCATTTACACCAAACTCTAATATGCATGCTCACCAAACGCTCAACCTTTGAACCCCACATAGCAGGCCATCCAGAGACAAATCAATGCTAGCCTAGTTGTTGATGGATCCTATCAGGTCAGTGGATCGAAAACAGCCTGACCACTAAAGCTCTGGTGTTGATATCAGGACCCGTCAAACGTGTTTATCCTACTGAAACAAACATCATGTGCCTGTGACATACAAGACAATCTCTGTTATTACCAAAAAACAGCCCAACAAGTGATCACAGAATTAGAAGCATAAAACGCTGTGTCCAACAGCCTAATCATCCCAAAGTGACCATAATGAAGGAAAAAAAGGGACCCGCTGGGATACGCTAACAATGTTATATTCACCCAAAGCTATCTATTCCTCCAGCGACCTTGGTTTCAACTAAAACAGACCTCATATATAGAAACACAAAGCCTCTGAAAGATAAAGAGGGATGCAGTCGATGATAAGTTACAGCAATATCGACAGACAGCAGAGACAGGAACGTAATTCAACTGTCCTTCAAACAATTACTTGTATTACCCATTTGTTTTTATGTGCTTGTGGGTGCGATTGATTCATTATAGTAACTCCAAAAGTTCTGCAAACCTTGAGAGATTTTAGAGCCCCATTGATTCCCACCCAGCAAAGGACACCATTAAAAATCCTAGCAATTCAAAACCCACGTTGAAATGGTTGCGGAGTGTGTAAAGGCTTATTAAAATACTTGAGCACCTCTCTAAGACTTAATCATCAGTTTGGAAAAATGTAGCCAAAGCCAAGTCTTGTTCTTGACTTGGATTAGTTTCTTAATAATACCGCATTTGGCAGAATAATTCTCAGCCAATGATTCAAATTGCTTCTTCGCTGGTGAGCTGCCTAGACAGACTATATTAGAGAGATGTTTCCATCCTTGTCCATTTTGGAAACCACTCTCCAACGTGGCACTAATGTATCCGGAATGACTACAAGCTGGTCTGTCCAATCAATGAATTAGAGCCGGTTGCATATAAGGGCGGTTCAGCTGAGGTTTAACTCCTCTCTTGAACAGAATGGCTGATCTGGGTGCCAGCGGCTTAATTTGGTGCAGTAGCAGGGAGCTGTTTTAGCCTGGCTATTTTAAGATGCAAAAAAACAAAGGGCTCTGGAGATTGCAGAGATGAGTTGAGAGCTCAGTGTAATTGGTGGAGTGTTTTTCGGGCCTGGGTCAGGGTGTGTAATGTGAAAATGCATGCTGCAAACTGCTTGTTTGCTTTCCTGAGAATGCTTCTTTAAGCACAAATGTCATTGTTTTTTGACAAGGGCAGTAAACAAATGCAAAGTTAGTGTAGATTATGACCACTTCGGCTTCAAAATGATAAGCAACCCTAGGTTGACAGGAGAGAACATAATGTTTGTGGGGCTGCAGCCGTCCAGACTCACATGATGCCGTAGGCAAGATAAGGCATGAGGCGACCCCACACCTCAGAACAAAAATAAACACAACACAGTTTTTTTGCTGCAACCCCAAGTTTAAAAATAAAATAATGAAATAAACGAACCTCAAAACGATTTTAAATGTGCTTATGCATACCCATGCATGTTGTAAAAATAATAATTTAATTTAATTTAGGTTAATTTACTTTATTTAATATAAACAAAAGATAAAACAACAGTTAAAAGGCAGGCCACACCTTTAGAGCTAAAAATAAACAGCTTATTATGCTGTGAAACTAAACTAAACAACAAAACTAAATATAAATCAGGTTATGTACCAATGTATGCTACGAAAACAAACATAAAAGCAAAAAAAAAAACAAAGCAAAACAAAAAACAAAGCAAAAGAACATGAAAAGTAAAGGAAAGGAAAGGACATGTGGCCAGGTATGGTTTCCCATACTAGGAATTTGTGCTCTGCGTTTAACCCATCCAAGTGCACACACACAGCAGTGAGAAGTGAACAACCACGCACACACACACACACCGTGAACACACACCTGGAGCAGCTGCAGCCATTTTTCACTCTCCCCACCCACAATCCCTGCTAGACCTGGGACTCAAACCCACGACCTTTGGGTTACAGGGCCGACTCTATCTTTTAGGCCACGACTACCCCCAGTAAATAAAACTAAATACGCAAAATAAAACGAAACAACAAAAATAAAATCCAAAATGAAACACGACGCAAAAACAAATAAAGATGAACTGAAAATAATAGCTATTTAAATAATATAGGTTTTGAGGTTTAATCTTGGAGGATTGCTCCTTTTTTTAATAACACAGGTAAAATGTAGGCCACTTTTTATTTTGTAGTAATTGGACTCATTTGACCTGAATTGGATTCTAGCAGAGAAAAGTGGACTGAATGTCTCGGAGCAAAAAAAACAAAAAACAAAAAGGCAAAATGACATGAGAAAGACACAGATCCACACTGCTTGGATAGAGGTAAGGCACAAACTCGAGTCTACCTGGAGTAGAGCCAAGAGAAAGTCAGCGTTAATGAGACAGTTTCATCCCTGTAATATAGACAGTCGGCCGTGCTCAGAGGAAAGGAGGGAGCACTGGAAGCTGGACCATAAGGTCATACCTACAAAATCCAAAGTTGAACATGCAGAGTGGAGATAAAGGCAGCTGTGGGATCAGCCAGGTTTTCCGCAGTATGGGAAGATGACCCGCTATAATTGGAATGCCACTGTGGTGATATTTGATTACAAGGGTGCTCCATTAATCAGCCACAATCACCTCCATCTTGAAAAATGACTGCAGGGCTTGCTTTGCTAAAGCAGTGCTGGGAGTTTGAAAGAGAGGGAAAGCATAGAAGTGGCTATGACTGTAGGGAACTGCAGGATGATTTCATTGCCTTTGCCTGTATGATTATAGCCCATTGTCTTGTGTGTGTGCACGCACAGCCTTGATCGAGCTTTCACGCTCTATGAAGCAGGGGGAAGGGGATGTAGACACACACACACTCACAAAAACGCTCTGAATGAGAGACGGCTGGCTTTGACGTACCGCCAGACACAGTCTGGTGGGCTCGAGTCAAGCAGGGAAGGGCAGTGCTTGTTGCCCAGGGTTACAGAGAGAGAGTGGTACATTAAGGCACAGGTTGGTGAGCATGGTGAAGGGCATTGGCACAAAAACACCAATGTGTGGTGAAATCAGAGAGGATGGACATCCGTTTGGCCAAAATAGCCCCCTGTGATTTTGGTGATCTATTTATTTATTTATTTGTTTATTAAGATTTACTATATAATCCTTTTTATATCAGCTTTAACTGAGCACTGAGATGATCAAAAGTGACAGTAAAGAAATGTATTATGGTACAAAGTTTAAATAAATGTATTTAAATATTTTTTACTTTCTATTCATCAAAGACTCTTTAAATTTTAGCATTGATAATAGTAAGAAATCATAAGCACCAAATCTGCATATTAAAATAATTACTGTAGGATCATGTGAGGCTAAAGACCGGCTGAAGACTGGTGTAATGCCTGCTAAAAATTCTGCTGCTACCACACCATAATAATAATAATAAAAAATGTGTAACTATATTTTACAATATTACGATTTTTAGTGTATTTTAATCAGATAAATGTATCATTAAGCATAAAATACAGTTCTTTTATTATTTTTTTTATATTAAAAATTACAGTTTTTATCCATTTATTTAATATTCTGAATACATTATAAAGTTGAAAAACATTTATATGACAAGGATAAGAAACATTTTGCTTTTTAAATACACTAGCTTTCTTTTAAGTTACCATACTTAAAACCTAGTCTACAACTTTGCTTGCTGAGGCCTTGATGTACTTGCAGATTTGAAAGAAGTCATGTAATATACTATCATACCTCTTAACCCTATCCTGCCACAGAAACATATGTCATAAACTCTAATTATCTGTAGGGAATTTAAACACATATAAATATCCCTCCCACACCCCCAAAAAAACAGCCTTTGACTTGAAATGCTAATGTCTCTCACAGGTTTTTACATTTAATATCTAAACCCCTAGAAAAATTACTATTAGTATCTAAACATCATGCCGTAATACGCTCCGGCCTCTCGTACAAAATGAAATGATTCCTCATGGGATATAATTTGACATTTCAACTGACAGCGCTGCATAAAATTCAAAACCCCAATCTCCAATCTTGGTCTGGATCTGGGCACTTACAGCGGTCCTAAAGGCATTTAACACGACCACATAGCTGGTAGATGACAATCCTTATGTTAAGCAAACAAAAAGGTCAATTGCAAACTTTATTCCTCTTTATTCCACCCTGCAAAACAGTTGCAGAGTGAAGATGAAAAACTAACTGCTTTGAAAGGCAAAGCAATTTATCAATACAAACACAGTCAAGAGATGGACTGCTTTATGGAAAGGTCACGAAAAAAAAAACCTCCAAAGAATTGCCTTTGCGCCATTTGAGTGCTGTTGTTATTTTGTGCTGTGTTTGGCAGTGGTGTGACTTCATTAACTGTATTTGTTTGAAGTCTCATTTACTGGGATTGAATGCAGTGTGAAAGCTTCATGAATAAATATGATCTGTGCTTTTACACAACACTTAATTTATCACTATTCATACTAACATGAGGACACTGCAGAGGCCTCGTACGATTTCCATCTGGTGAAATGATTTATTGTTTGTGTATTTGGGAGAACAAGGTTATAAGGAACACAATAATAATGAAGAGGAAAAAGCATAAGCATGAAAAGGTAACAGGCCCTCAACTGCGGATGCGGGTCATGGCACCAGATTTCTCCAGAAGGTATAACTTCTGATGCATGAGGCTCTTTTATTTCCCAGGGACAGCACAGTCCATGACACCAGCAATGAATTCTGGTCCGAGACTAGCCGTCTCCTGGCATCTGAGCTTTTTGTTGTCCTTTGACCCTCTGCATCCAATTACATCACTGCTGTAGTGCCAAAGTAGTATAGATCAGAGCGACAGACACTGGGGAGTGTCTGACTCCAGTCAACCAGCCTGATATTAGCACTACGGGCTGCAGTCTCAGGGCAGTGATGTGGTGCTGTGATAATGCTTTGTTTGCAAACAGTGGCATTGTTGCATGATGCTTGTAGCACAGAAAATAATAGCGACTGGTTTCAGATAAAAATCACCTCTAGCTGTGACTGAGACACTGTTTGTGTAGATGAAACTGCCATGTCATTACAAATTTGGTCATTTTCATGAATGTTACACACAGACATGGGCAGCAGCTTTTCAGTTGAAAATATTCAAGCTGGAGCCATGGTCCATTGGTTTGTGCGTATGATCGTGCTATGGAGTTCTTGTGGGCAATATGAGTTTGAATCTGACTTGTAATGTCTATCAAAAAACCAAAGGCTAAAATAAAACTAAATAGTGCATCTTTCTGGTGAAGCTATTGACCAAGGGAGGTTTGCAGGTCAAGCTAGGAAAGCTTGGCAACACCACCAAAATCACAAGTAACCAGTAATTTCTGAAAAATGAGTGAAGTGTTAATGCAGTGGATGAAACGGGCCACCACTGTGTTTTATGGAGCTGAGAAGGAAGAGGATCAAACGTGACCCCTCGCTTCTCATGTACCTTTAATGATGAGCTGGGGTAATGGCCCAACATCCTGGCATCTGAGAAGAACAGAGATGCTTGGAAATCTATCACTGTGAATTTCTGGGCTGCTTTATGAGATCCGTAGCTGGAGGCTTAGTACTGTGAATGCATACGATCAGTGTCCAGTGCTGCATTTATTCATCTGTATTCAAAGACATCTATTTCCTCTGGCCTTCTTCTACTCTGTCCGACACTCATGTATTTTTTATGTTTCCACAAAAATGGTATACAAACAGAAAAAAGAGGAAACCGTTCTATCCTTCCTGTGAAACCTTTTCCATACTGTCCACAGCAAAACATCTAGACACATCTACCCTCAGCAAACAAATCATTGTGTGCTGCCATTCATATCAGTCAATTCATTGTAATTCAGTTCTTAATTCAGGAGTAGGAAAAAAATAATTCCACGATCTCACTGTCCAGTGAAACAAAAGATGGCGGGCTGAGGTTGAGCACGTTTGGACTGAAGGGTACATCCCACAACAGGAAACAATAAACACCAAAAGTTGAACTGAACTTAAGAATCTTTGTAAAACTATGAAAGAATAGTAGCCCAACGTATACAAGTTTTCTGTTTCAGCTGTTTCTGTTCAGTAATAAAAAATGAAAACAAAATTGTGAAAGCTCCTTGCAAAATGAAGTACAGATTTCAGGCATGTGAATGGGCATGTGATATAAAAGTCCAAACACATGGAAGAGAGAGAAAGAAAACGAAATAGAAGAGGAGAGAGTGTGAAGTTATTCTCCATCCTGGAGCAGGACTGATTTATCAGAGAGAAGGCTCCACATCACTAGATGCTGACAGACTTGTCTTGTCCTTCTTTTTTTACTGAAGCTGAGTGTTGCCTCCAGGTCTGAGATTGTGCCAGTTGTGGCAACCAAGGAAAGCAGCATGTAGATGCTAATTGCTTTGGCAGATTTTTAGAAGGACTCCGCAAAGAGGGCAGAAGACAAACTTCACCAATTATGAAGTCAGACATTCCATCTTTTCGGTATGCGAGACAATCAATTTCAAAGGTCCATCAACATAACTACTAAAAAGCCATTGCTGAAAGCTATCCACTAAACAATCTATTCACTCTGGAACTTTGGTCTGGGCCCGTTTTAATGAGCACCATTCACGGACATATTATCTAAAGATAATAACAAATGGAGTAATGAGATTTTTTCTTTTTTTCTTTTTCAGAAGCAGTTATTTTTCAGAGATTATTTTTACTTTAAAGGCATATTTTAGTTTCTCCAAAACAAATGATCATTAGTAGTAGTAGTAAGGTTTTGTAAAGTGGCTTAACCTACAGAACAAAATAGACTACACTAACTAATACTAAAACAAAGAAATACATTTTCTTATAAACTAATTCTTTAACAGCTGTAAACATTCAAAACATTGCCATGTCATACGGGCAAACCAACTAAATGTCAGAAGTAAATTCACGTCTAAAAGTCTTTAGTCTCTGAGGGGACATTTAGTAAAAAACAGAAGTAACCTCAAACACAGAGAGCACAACAACAATGCGACCCATATACAAACTAGAAAAAAGGGAAAACAGGAGACCCAAATACAAAGCAGGTAAGTGATGAATGACTTTAGCGTGTGGAGACAGGGCACACGCTAACAGCATCCACAACAGCAAGAGAAAAACCCACAGAAATAAACACCATCTGACAAAATGACACACATGAAGAATGGACGGAGCAGGAAAGAGAGCAAATTGTCTCCAGCCAGCTGCCCTCAACAACTTTACACAGATTTGTAAGGAACTCCTCTGCATGCCTAGAGACTTCTGGTTAACATGCATGAAAATATCATTCAATGATTTCTTTCGCTCCAACATTGAATTGCGATAAAACGAAGAAAGGCATTGATTTGTTTCTTGTGAGTTTGCTTCATTTCACCTGTTTTACACACCAGCTGAGTCCTGCTAAAACCTAACCATCCTGATGCCAACAGTCAATAAGCATTTCTTCTGAACAGTTAAGCCCTAGACCTTTACTATCACCAAAGTCTGTCTCGATCAGTCACACTGGACCAACAGCCAATGAATTTCCTCCCGGGTAGACTAAGGACAAAGGTGTGCTTTGAACCTTGAGATGTTCAATATGTCTTCTGCGTATTGCTACATATCATCTGAAATAGTGACAAGTAAGGTCTCTCAGCAATAAAATAACCACACTGACTTTAGACAAGTCTACCATTAATCAGATATCTAGAACAACGCACGATGATCCATCAGTGTGGTGATGTAAAAAGTTTCTTAAATGACTGATTGCTGGTATTCTTGCTCTTATGTGTGTATACAAACATGTCCTTGCAAATATAATAAAACATGTAATTTAATGTGGCTTTTACCATTTTAAATGCTTATAAATCAGTCGAATAATGTATTGCTATGACAGCTATCCATGAGAGTCAGCTTTGGGGGTAAGGTTTTTCATATCAATATCTTGGTATAAAATAATTTTGTATATTAGGAATAATTTATAATATATCACCTAGATAGCTATATATTACTATTTGCCAGTTGCTAATAATTCCATACAAGTGCATTAAACATTTAATATATACAGCAAGTCACTAAACCTTTTGGAAAACTGTTTTGATATCGTGGCAGATCTCTACAAATGAATAAATGTAGAGAAAACACACATCCCTCAGCACAATAACCTGAAACCAACTTAATTTCTCAACATTAGCTGCGTTTGTAGCTGGCAGCAATAACCAGACTGATAGACAAACACAGATCAGAAGTTAACTTAGGTCCAGGCACATGCGCCTGATGAAACCGTCTATAGGGGGTTTCAGGGTGACCAGACAAAAAGCGGCTGCTACTTATCAAAGCCTGGCCTGACGATGACACTCCATAATAAGCCTTTGCAGGGACTGTCTGTGCTTCCTCAGTGACTCCTGTGCTAGTGACAGTCTCCTTGTCTCTCATCAGAGAGCTGTTCTACTACATTAGGTCTTGGAGGTTTGATGAATAGGATTATAGTGTTATCAAAGACTTCTGAGACAAGGATCAAAGGCTCTGAGGAGGTTCATGCCATAAAAGAAGTTCTCAAGCAAACAAAGAGAAACTCATATTCGACCCAAGCTTAATCCAGTCCAACTTATCCAGCAAAACAAATGTCATATAGACACTTGAAGGACCTAAGAAGAACCATCAAGTGAGTTAATGGACAGTGTCTTTGATAGGGTATGTTTCTTGAGTTGACCCTCTTCTGGACATTAAGGTGTCGAGTTAGTCTCAAAGCACCTATTAAAAAAGATGAAACACACTGACAAATCTAACTTGGTATAGGGGGGATGTGCGAGACTCATCCAGTGAGCACTGTATTGATCCAGAACGGTGAAGAGTCTATGGAGGGTTAACCTTTCATTTTATCCTCCATGGACAAGATTAGGAATAAGCCTTGACCAGCCTGATGGAAAACACTTTGGCCAATTCGTCTGAAGGAGTGTTGTAAACCGATGGCGAATTGGGGGGGAAGCCTAGCAGGGTTGTCATGTGACATGTAAAAGCTTTCTCTCACCTGCTCCAACTATTCCCAGATGTAAACACGTGAAAATCCAATTAGCACTCTATTTTAGCAATGGCAGGCATGTCCACGCCATTTTCCGCATGACTTGGGCAAAACGGAAGTTGTGCCTGCAATAAAAATTGAGCATTAAGTCAGTTTCTTCGTTTATTTGAATTAACAGCCAAATATTTTGTGTGGCCATATGTCACCAGTATGTATGTGTTGGGGTTATACATCTAGACCAGTGGACAGCCTGAAATTTCTGTACAGGCTGCAAACGATTGATTATCATGGAGGCCACCAATTATGGAATTTCTGTTGGGTCCTCAGTCAATATCCAACTGCTGAATAGCCAATGTGTGTGAAGGCTGGAACTGCTGGACAGATAAAGCTGCTTGCAAATGCTGATAACATCGCTGTTGAGTCAGCTTGGGGCAAATTTGGGCAAAATGAATGATTGGGCAAGCAACAATGGAATGTATCATTTTAGGATACTGAAGTGACCAAAATGTTAAAAAAAACATTTTACATTATGTTTAGTACAAAGACATCCTTGACATGGCAACAGTTGAGATGCTGAGTGATTCTGCGAGTGATTTGGTCTACAAATAGTTTCTAGAACTATTTGTGCAGTTGCACTCCATAAGGACAAACAATACTGGATCACCAACCAGATAAAGTGAAAAATTGATCTCATTTACTCACTGACGTACATGGTCATGGAGCAGATGCTATATCGATCTACATGGCCTGCGCTGTACCAGAAACACAAATGCTGAGATATCAAGATAAATACAGACAACATGTCATCTCTGAGTTTACACAAGGATCCAGCAAATTTGTAGCATTGAAAAGGCACAGTAAAAACATAATTCTAAATTGTGTTGTTTAAATGGTTAATACTATTCTGCAAAACTAAAGCAGTACATATATAGACTCTTTCTCTTATTTGGTCTGTTCATTTACAGGAATCCAATTTCTGTTGTGTTTGCAAGGCAGATGCATCGACCTTTCTCTGGGGACCAAGAGTTGATCTCCTCCAAATTCCAGAATGAACAATTGATTCATGGAGTAGAAACCTAAAATAGGACATGACATTACCTTGCTCTGTCTATTCCGTTTCCCTTTCACATAATCTTTATCCTGCTGTCTTGCTCTCTCTCTCTTTCTCTTCATCTCTCTCGATCTTAAATCTTGATTTGTCTAGGAAAGCAATCTTAAGATTATAAAGCATAACAGACCTAATTTTGTTTTCAAGAAGCATAAAAATGTAGTTTTTTATGCTAGTAACCATAGGTCCAGAAGTAAACTCAGATTGCAAAAATAATACTCACTTGTAAATGAGAAATAAGAAAAAAATCTGATAATAAAATTGCAAATAAGTTGCATTATAAAAGTCAGAGGCGCACATCACTAAACCTGGGCAAGTAGATTTACTAACAATCATCTCAATCGCTGGCCTTGGAGGGGCCAACATGTGACATTTTCAACATTATATGGGTCCAACCAGGGAGAGCTATTGATTCCCTGGGAAAATAATGTTCCAGAACCTAATCTCCCAGCCTTGCACTCACCTACTGCTTCTCGTTTCAATCAAACCCGAAATCCTGGCGACCTATGAGAAGCACCAATTTGGGGAGAGCGATTTCTTTATCGGCAAATCTGAAGCTCATTCTCCATCTCCCCCATACCATCCGGAGACATCTGATGTGACATATGACACTCACGAGAGCTCACCCCCAGTCATCACCTCTGCATGTTGCACTTGGCAGTAATTTGCCCATCCATCTACGCCACGGTGTCGCTGCATAAATCGTAGATCGGCAGCAGACATCAGCAAGTCATCTATGTTGTCGCCATGGCAATCAGCCTAGAGTAGACCTTCAGCCCCAACCCATCCCCCAACTAAAGACTCCTCATTGTGATTTACTGCAAGATGTGCGTTGTATCCCACTTCCCTATTCACACCGTTAGGTCGGGTAGAGGTGTTTGACCCCAGGGTCCAATTGAAGGGTGTTTGGAATCGTTCCACCCAATACTAAAGTGATTAAAGTGTGCAAGAATGAATTTGATTGTGTAGTGCTGTCCTTTCAACCATGACCTTTGTCTAGGCTGTCAGACTTCATTCAGTCTGACTTTTGGAGTAACTCAAAAAGGTCTGACCAATTTTGTCCTGACATTTATTGCAGCAAGGTGCAGTTTTCGAGACTGGCTTAATGATTCAGGTAATAAAGGCCAATGCTTTATCAAAAGAGTTGCATTATAAGCCCTGTTGTAGTCAGGTTCAAAACAGATTTGATTGGTGAACCAAAAGGGTTAAAGGCAAGGACTCCATATGTTTTTGTGTGTTGTAGGTAACAAGCGCAGTCAAGGAAAAAAACATTTTGATTTGTGCCACAGGAAAAATTGGATACTAAACTTCACTCCCCGGCAACCTAGTTCTAATCTTGCCTATATGGTTGACTGGGTTTTTTAGTGAATCATAAGCAACATGGCTTTGTCAATGTAGCCATCCCCTTAAAAATCTTAATCACTAGATAAACTACCGTTGCAATTTCATGGAGCATGGTAAAAAAAAACAGCTTAAAGACAAATAATGGCTTGAGAAAGAAATTACAGGAGCAGGCACGAGGCACTGTTAGGTTCACTTCCCCAATCATGAAGATTGTCCTAATTCCACATCCAAAAGGTCTCAGACTGGGCAAAAAGAAAATTGTGTCATTAAGGACTAAAGCCCAGAGGAGACAGAAACATAAGAAATCCAATGTATGTCAGATCCACAAATAGGAATCAGAAGTCACCAGAGGCATCTACTGGTGAGACATGTCTGATGTTGCAGCAAGCAAACCCCCTCCGATGCTCGTTTACAGCTTGTGTTACACTTAAGGGACTTTGTTCTCCATTGGCATGTTAGTCAGTAAGTGCATCAAGCCAAGCTGACCGTTCAAGCCAAACTCTCATGGGTAAACACAGCCCCATACATATAAGTGTGGGATCAAAAAAATGGAATCATTGTAGAATAAACCAAAGGAGATGCAAATCCTGCATGGTGTGTAGGACAAATTACTGGGCTTTTATCAGAGGATCTTGTGTCTGCAACCGCAGACTGTGTGAAGCTATATTAGGCCTCAAAAGAATAACATGAGATGCTTTACTCGTTGTCCATACAGCTATTTAAGACAAAGGGGAATAAAAAAGTCAACAGCCCAATCAAAGAAGACAGAATATAAGTTTTAGGTTATCTGTGCATTACTTTTTTTCCCCTTCAACAACATCGGCTCCTATCGGCTGGGTGTCACAGTGGGAAACATTAGCCATATATTACAGTTGTTCAGGTATCAAAGAGTCTAAACTGCCAGAATACAAGGCCTGATGGGAAGTGGCGGGCATAAGGGAAAGGAAACCCTGAACCACATGGATTTCAGAGAGCCGCAAGAACACCAGCAGTGATTAACTGATGTGTGGTGGTGAAAATCCCTTAAAGAGGTATTTAGAGCAGCTGGACGCTGCTAATGGAAGACGCGATACGCAGTGCGGCTTAAGGTGCCCTTACCTCCTCTCAGCTTGCGTGCAAAGACTACTAAAAACCTGAGCCTGATTGCAATCTGTCAGACAAAGGACCAGGTAATACGTTCAACCATTCATAAGCTAACAGTTGGAATTTAAGAAATAGCTCCCTTTCTATTCAAGAGTCAAAATTAAAACTGAAGTTAAAATGCAATGCAATTCATTTCACCACCCCCCGATATTAATATACTTAGGAATGCTAATTGTTTTGAAAGTACTGAGCTACTGGAACACCAGACAGTCTGAATACATATTTGTTTTTCCATACAGCACCACAAAACATTAACAGCATCAACATTACGACCTACTGATTACATAATTATCTAATCCCTTTAATATAACAAAAAATGAAATACAAATGACTTATTCCCTAAATTCTAATTACAAATCAACAGCCGTTTCCAATCCAATCTCTAAATTAATTTGTCTCTAAAGGCATGCAGTTGTACACTACATAGCCTGTTTTACTGTTTTAATAACAGTTCATGGTAAAATTTCTCTCTATACTGTTAAATAATTAGAAGAGTAACAGTGAAATTAATCCAATCATTGCTTTGCTTTTGAAATCCCTTTATATAATCCTGCCCAAAGAGAGTCTCTGTCTAGCTCTAAGCTTTAGAGAGAAAATAGAGGCTTTCTCTGCAGTGAAATTCAACACACCTCTCACCCCACTATGGCTGGGACACTTAGACGTTTTGTTTCATGTTATCTGTGGTGCTCTGTGAGCATCTCTGGGGGGCACCTTGATACCACTGGCCTACATTCCCCATGACAGTATCAAAGGTGCTCAGACCTAAACTTTGAAGCGAAGGCTGAGCGTGTTTATTCGTGCTTGGGTGAATCAAGGAGGGCTTTATTTCGGGGGTGGTTGAGGTAAATGAAAGCATCACAGATTATGAGGATCTATAAAGACACTCTTAAAGGAGCGGTGACGTATCTACCTGTACAACATAACTGGAGGATTCAAGGAGACACCGCTGAATGAGGAGGATGAGCCAGTCTGTAGGTGATGTAATTGACTGGAACGAATATTACATCGGAGCAACAGATTCACAGAACCTCTCAAGGTCTTACATCAGAGACCGGCAAATCATATATTGCGGTTAAGGAACGATGACAAGACCAAAGCGAATCTGCAGGCTTATGCCCCGTAGTCAGGTCATCCTTGGGGAGTCATTGTAATGCAATGGGCTACAGATGTTGTATAAAAGAAAACCAGAGGACAGAGATGACATGGGTAGGAGATAAATGGAAGCACACCAGAAGATAATAACACACCATGTGGTTTTGGCTTTACTGACGTCCCTTTTTCCGAGTCCTGACATGGGACTGGTTTTATGCCACTCTAAAGTAGTGGTAACAGGATTGATGGTCAAAGAAAATGTTATTCATTGGAAACTCAAAGAAAGGCACGACCACTTCCCATTTTGATAACTTTACAGAAGATTACTCTCTTAAAACAGAGTGAGGAAACATATGGCTTGAGGTCTAAAGAAGACTTGCGCCTTATTAACATACAAGTCCTCAATATAATTTTTTAAAGGTCCAAATAACCATTAAAATTGTGGGATATTTGTAATCAGATGTACATTTAAAACTGGAATATATTTTTATTACAGCCACGTGTTTTATAAACCCTACCAGTACCACTCAAACATTATTATTACCAAACCGTTGTGAATCAGGTTGAAGTAAGGCAATAGTTTTGAACATCGGCTGGTTATATACTTGATCAAACATTGATTTTTATCCCAAAAAATTTGTGGACTGCAGCTTTAATAGAATCATATAGTATTTGAGAAATGTTTAACAACATCTGTAGACCTATAAATTATTATCATGCGATAAATTATTTAATTTCAGCCCAAGGACATCTATTGAAATCATGTGCAACATACCGAAAATGTTCAGATGACTGCAAGATGTTATGAACACAAAAACTGAGTTATTCAATCATCGCAGCTGCTATTAATATTTTAAGTTTAATAACATAATTTCCTCCCTATAACACAGTTTGTCATCGAATCTATTGTATCTTGCCATACGGGTAGACACATTAACATCAGGAACTGCCATCTGTGTGTTATTTAGCACAGACTGTGGCAAAATTAGAAATGTTTTCCTGCACAGGCTTGAAAATAATGCTACATTTTAGAATGAAGAGAAATTTAATAAAATGACCAAATTCTAAGACATTCTGCACATTGTGTGCAAATATATCAGAATTTAGGAATTGGATTCCAGGAGGCATCCCCACACAACACTGTGCAACTGAGAACAAGTTGCTGAAATGATAATAAAGCCCATGCATTATAAAACCGTTCAAACATCTGATAGCTGCATGTTGCAGCTTTGTGTCATCATTGTTGATCATCCATATTTGTGTATCGTTTATTGCAGCAGGTGTCTTCTTGAGAGAACTCAGCTCACCTCCGTCTGTGATTTAGCACTTCTTATTTTCTCTTAGAGACCTACTATAGTGTATAACCAGCTGTTACCACTACTCTCAATTAACACATAGAACATTTACTCTGATATTTTACACACTCAAAGAAGCACTAGCTACTTTAATGCTCTCAAACCCCAGGACAAAAACAGCCGCCCATTTTCCAGTACTATGAGTCTATGGAAATAAAGCGAATTACTCTTGTCCCCTATCAATGTACCACAAAGGCCTGAAACCCACGCATAAACACACATCCAAACGACAACGGGCGCCTTGCAGCCACCATTATACTCATCCTATCCCAGATTGGGCATGCTACTACTCCGCCAACAGCAACTGCGGCTGGGCAAACATGACAGAGGTCGGGACAAATTGCTTGGCTGTTTTTCGGTGCCAGATGAAGGCTATGGATCACTGACACACACTCTCGGGGAGAGAAAACAGGGGCGAGGGAAATAGTGACAGGCGGCAGAAAAGGATTTTCCGAGTCATCGCTGCCTTCCTGCAGTAGGCAAATTGGGCACAGAGGAAAACTCCACCATTCCCGGAACAAGCTAATTAGACATGTGTTGGAAGATGCATGACTTAAGCGTCTTCCTGTTTCTGGCAGCATTTCCAGTTTGAAAAAGCTGATAGGCTCAAACGGTCTAATTGTAAATCACAATCCACATGATTCCCACTGTGGCATGCAACACATACAATGGGGCTTAAAATTTCAGGTTCCACATGAAAAAGCTGGGATTCAAAATCGAATTCAAACAGAGTTAGTGCCATTTTGAAACTTTGAAAACAGAAATAATGTTATGATGTGTAATGATCATTTAAAAGGATAGTTAATGGGTATTGATAAAATTGGGAGATGTTTATTAATGTCTTTTTGTATGAATTTTATATGTCATACATGACATGGATTTTCAAAATGTAGTTGACAGGTAGTTTCAAAATTACTTATAGTTAGTAGAATGTCTAAATGGACTATCGAAATAAAGTGCAAACCTAGGCATGATAAAAAATGATATTTTAACCTCTGACAACCATAGAGCACCAAAGGGACTTTCTCTTACTGAACCAAACACCCATTAACCCTGTTAAAGTCTGGGTTCGCTCAAAGATTGAACTTTTTATTGAGCTGACAGGATGTTAGCCTCCCTCCTTTCCTTTGGCAAATTCACACTCTCACCTTTCTTCCCCACCTCCTGCAATAATCCGCACGGCTGCCGTGCTGGCATAAATAAATGCCCTCTCATGAATTCTAAATGCCCGCAGCTCACAGAAAGCTAATGACATTCATTACACCACACTTGGTCTGACAGGCTGTGTGTTTGCAAGTGTGTAGGAGGATGATGTAAAATGTTTTCGGATTCACATCGAATTGAGTGTTAAATACTACAAAGCAGGCCAGCAGTGTTTGCACTGCTAAGTGAATCATAAAGTCAATGTTCTGATCAATCGTGCATGTTCCAGCGTGCTCTCATCATACAGCGGGTGAAAAAGGGGAACAAAAAAATCTGCAGAGCATCAAAACTGTGGTGAGAAGACTGTAATGGAAAGCATTGAATTCAACCGCCCACTTTAAGTAAAAAACACGCAGGCATTCCAGTCCCCGACCATGGCAGGAGGAACCACGGGGCAGCAGATGAGGCTGACTGTGAGAACAAGCATTGCGTGAGCTGGGAGGGGATAGATGAAGAGACATGAAAGAAAGCAAAAGATGAGGGCGGAACATCTCTAAACAGGGGAGGTCCTCCATTATTGTTTATTAGTGTAATTAGCCAATAAATGCTCCAGTAAGTTGTAGCTTTGAGGCTTCTGAAAAGCTGGCATGCAACCATATTGGCAGTAACCCACTAAGCTGGAAAAAGAGTGAGAGATCGCTGTGCATGGCATCTTTGGTCACAGCGTCTTCGCCTACCATGGTCTGTGTGAGGTTTCCCTTGTGTTTTGAAAGCAAATAGTTCATAACTTAATTAGGTCCTGCTAACTGTGATTACGGCAAATAAATCCATACCATGTGTTTACAGCAGAGGCAGCAGAGTTTGCATAACTGTGGTGGACAAACAGATCCAAGAACAATATTTTAAATCTTTAGAAGGTTTAGACAAGAATTAGAAAGAACCATTGCAGGTTAAAAGAAGTATTTCACTGCATCTCACAGTTTTTTGAAAATGTTCTGTTCTTTCATGTTCTCTTGAATTTTTGAGCCAATGTATAAATATTTACTGCCATTTCCAATCAATCTAATGCATCCTTGATGATACTTGATGGCATAAGTGACATTCTAAGTCACAAGGAAATAACAATATGACCAATTTAACATTAACAATTCCAGATGCAGACTTTGCTATTATTTTGTATTTGCTGCTATGGTAATAATATGTTAGATAAATTGTAGGGACACAAAAGATTTGATATCTTCAATTTTCCTTGCAACTCAGAACGCAAGTGAAAAAGCAACTTTTTCACCCCCAAGCCTGGCAGTGACAATAACTTGCTAATTGCTCCTCAGAGTTTTTAAAGGTAATTATCATAAAGTTTGTCTTGGCAGAGAAGCTTTGCTCTGTTGTGAATTTGATTAAGAAGGGGCACAGTGTTACTGGTGTCAGCGTATTTATACCCAATAACATTAATGACAAAAAAATGGGCACTTTGTGATTCAAATCAGTTTGCCCATTCACAACCACACAACAGCATGGTGTATCTCTTGGCTTGCGACGCTCTAATTTAATATGAAAACCTCACACTACGCTCCATTGATGCAGCATTACTGGATATGACGGATAATGACTCATTTTCCAAACTCTTTTCTGAATATAGGCCTGTTTTCTCAATTATCTTTTTTTAATAAACCAATAAACTACGGGTTACCCTGTGTTCAACATGCACAGAAAAGAATACAGTTGTGATATTAAAGACATTAGGATGGTAGACAGAAACAAATCAAAAGAGCAAATGTAGACAGAAAGATCAGGAGGGAGTCAGAGGGGAGCAGATGCTCTTTTTGGCCTGCTGAGATAATCCTCAATGTAAAAACCATTCACTGATTTATGCTTGATAAAATCCCATGGTTTCAACTGCCATCGCCACTGAATGCAAGATAATTTGAAACGAATTAAGTTCATCCCTTTCGAAACGAATGATCCAAAACCCTCTTTGAGGAGTCTAACTTCTCTGCTGCTATGACAACAACACAAAAGCTAGTTAAAAATGCATTGCTATCATGATTTTAAGGCAGAAAAGTAGGAGTCTCGTTGTAAATAGAGTATTCAACCCACTGAGTAAATGAACCCAGTGGCAGAGAAACCCACAAAACAGCCATTACACACAATATTTCGTTTTTGCACGCAGAATTTTATGATACAATAAATGCCACAATGACTGTTCTAGGGAAGGAAAGAAATTCTTCTTCTTCAGCAGTTCTTGGACTCTGTCTGCACCAATTCCCATTGATACACACACACACACACAAGAAGAAATAACAATCAGTGTGGGTCCCTAGGCTCAGCACTATGAGGTAGAAAAAGCCCAAGTCTAATTCTCTCCTAATAGCACCAGAAGAAAAACACACATACCAGGAACAGACTTGGTCCCACAAACAAACACACACACCCTCAAACAGAGTAGATTGGATTCTACGATAAAGAAAGACAGGCTGATTGTCTAAGTTATTTGGCATTGGTTAATTAAAGCCTTTCAGCATCAAAGGTAACAGGACACCAAGCTCTAATTGAAATGAAACAGGGTGCTGAAGATCTTTGCTGATAAAAACCTCAGTGACTTCTGATTGACATATTTAACAAAAAGGCAAATGTATGAGGGACTGCTGAGAGTCTGTAGGCAATGTACAGAATTTCGATTAACAAACGCTCAAGGTTCATCGCCAAGATCTTTTACAGGCATTTTAGAGACAATATCTGTGGTGAGGCTGTTAAAATGAAATAAATAACATTCAGATTTGATTATTTGAATCCGAAGTGATGCCTAACTGCCAAGCCTTCCTATTCCTAGTGTAGCCTGATGAGTTAATTAAAACAGATAAATCTTATGACGTCAAACCATGTTGAGCCTCCATTTCCCTGCTGACAGAAATGAGGGAGTGGTCTCTAATCAGACTGGAGCGTCTTCCTAATTTGCCTCTCAGTTAATTCACTGCAACTTTTCATTCGGAAGGGAGTAGAGAATCAGAGTAAACGGTACTGCAGCACTGTATACAGTAACGTTCGGTAATATGTGCTGTCATAACAGTGGCGCAGTTATTAGTCTGAAGCTCTGTGGTGTCCTTTGCCTTCCACACTCACGACCTGCTGGAATTTATGAGCGCTACACCTACAGTAAGGAGGACAAACATGGACTTTTGGGGTTATTAACTGCTGGCAGGTTTACTTAAACAGTTAAGATAAATTGAGCATAATGTGAATATATTATTATAATAGGTTAAACATATAAAATACCTATAAAATACCTTATAAGATTGCATATTGAGCCATGGTGGTTATGTAAGAAATGAAATGTAAGTTCCAGTGGCTCAGATTGTATTTGCATTATATCCCATAGTCAGTATCAATAAATGTAGTGAAAAAAAATTATTAAATAAATAAATAATAATAAAAATATTATTCTCGGCTTACAATGCACATAATATCACAAAAGCATGATAATACATTATTGAAGAGTCTCCAGAAATCTCTAAAAAGCAAACGAACAACCCAAAATACTGCAGTTGCAGAGATAAATTGAGGCTGCAGAGCAAAGATAAAAAGAATAGAAGTAGTTCCCGACACATTTTTTTTTCATTATTTCCTCTATTTCTCCCACTCAAAGGCAGTGTTGGCCGCAGTCACAGACAAGTGCAGAAAAGAATGCCTATTTGTCATGACAACCTAATTCACAGGCATTTGAGAGTCACTTCACAAGCCATCAGTGTCAGAATGTGCTCTGCCTTTAACGGATCCAAGTGACAAATCAACTTGGTCTTTCTTGTTCTCTCTCCTCCTCTCTCCTTTCTCATTCTCTCCATCTCACAATTTCTTCTGTATCTCCCTCCTCAACTTCTGTCACAATGCCCAAAGAGCATTTCTCAATGGAATTGTTTCTCCCCTAGTGTTTTCCTAAATTGCCCTGGCAAATCAGTTTCAAAATAACAAACAACGAAATAGAAAATGAAAGCTGATATACATATTTAAAACAGAAATTCTTTCTCTTCTGTGAAAACAGACTAAATGTATTTATGACTCATGTTGCACTACACAGATTTGTCCAATCAAAGGTTTTGAACTAAATAGGTTATAAAAACAAAATATGTCTGAATAAACTGATTCCACTACTGTAAAGTATGCTTCCTTAATTGGCTGCAAACAGCAACATGAAGTCAAAAGTCCCACAACAACCCCAACTATCATGCATAAACACAAAACATATTTTCATCAGAAAGCAAGTTCGTCATTAACGTTATGTAAGATGAGTCAGTTTTCTCCTCCATCTTTCCTTAAAACTTGATCACAGCTCTGTAACGTAACAGTAAAGTAATCCAAAATAAATCAATATTTAAATCAATACGACTTTCTCATCAATCATCTTATAAAGTGAATGGGTGCCGTCAGAATGCGTGTTCAAACAGCCGATAAACACCATTCACAAGCAAAATATGAATAGTGTGATGTGAAAGAACAAAAGGGGATGGAGTTTTTCACTACAGAAAGAGTTATGATGGTCTACTGACCCATTTTTGGGGAGGAAGTGAACATTTAAAGTTAAAATCCTATAATGATAGATTTGTTTCATATAAACATTAAGTTTTTTTTTTACTTCAGAAGACATTAACTGATGGGCCGAAGTCATGTGGATTACATTTGTGATTTTTTTTATCAGCTGTCTGGATGGCACCCATTCACTGCAGTAGTAGATCAATTGGTGAGCGAGTGATGTACCCTAATGCTAAATTTCACTTAATTTTTTCAGATGAAATAAACTCTTCTACATCTTGGATGGCCTGAGGGTGAGCAAATTTTTCAGACGATTCTCATTTCTGGGTGAACTATTCCTTTAAGATGAAAGCTACAGTATATAGCAAGGTATATCATGTAAAATTAGCCATAAAAAAATGGCCTGATGAATTGCAGAATGTGAAAAAGAGCTCCAGATGGAGATGGGAGGAGAAAGGCTGGAGGAGATTGAGGGATGATCTGTGAACGTAGAAGAGGAAAAGAGAGGAGTCCTTCAGGGTCCACTGCACCGCTAGTGAAAGTGGCCACCGGTTCAAATTAGAAACCATGTGGTGACAAGTGTGAGAAAATCTCATTAACTCTCCATCCGCCCAGAGAACTGATTCATCTGTCTTTACATGGTTCCTTTCAGCAAGCCTGGATTGCAGCGATTCTCCTGTGTGCCATACAGCACTCCAGTTCATTTACTGTAACGCAGAATACAGCATGCTTTGGGAAGAGGAACTGGATTGGGACCAAACATGCGTGTCAATAACACAATCATGTAGAGAAACATCGAGTGTCTTGTCTTTCATGCCCGTGAAATCAGGAGACGATTAGGAAATGGGCAAAAGGCAATTAGAAGAAATGCGTGTAATTCGCTAGCATTCACTGCATGGATGATATCTGTCAAAAATAAGCCCCTTAATCGTAATCCATCCGTAAACTACAGATAGGATGACACGGATCATTCATTATAATGCCCTGTCAAATGCATGCAGGATTTGGTCATTTACAGTGTTCTTTAGTGTTCATCTTGTAATTGGGAAGTTGGCATGACCTGTCAAGCAATGGGTTCTGAATCTCAATACTCAATCTACAGCCATTTCATTTAAATTTCTGTAATATTTATATGATTACATTTAAGATTTAGTTGTTATATTAATTGAGAGAGACTTAAAATGATACTGCAAAAACATGAATGCATCATAATACAGGACTAATTCTATGAAAATAAATCACAGTGTCCATAATATTAATTCATGAAACAATTACATGGTATTTTTTAATTTTATATCAACTGAGGAATCTTTTTCAGAGAGCTGAAATTATACAATTATGCGTTTACATATACTTTAACATAAATTCTTACAGGCTGTGAATTATTGGCATTGAAAAATACTACTTTGACACATAATACATTATAACATGTAATGCAAAGTGTTGCCAAGGGGTTTGTACCGCACACTCTGATTTATGCATGGAAAGAAAAAATGCATGCGTTAAGTCTTACGTTAATGCTTCTGCTGGCATTTGATATTAAATATGCAGCATTAGATCAGATCTAACTGATGAGACTAAACGCTTTCTGCATGAAGCATCAGAGCATGTTTTGTTGCATCCCTCAGCATCCTTCACGCGTGCGGGTAACAATGAGCAATACTTTAACAACAGTGAGCAATTTAACCAAAAAGACAAGTGCGGGTTTCCTAAATAGACCTATTTAACACTTTTTAAACCAAGTCTATCACGCTTTTATTCTATTTTAATACCCGGTGAGGCTCGAGCATCACTGGCAACAGTTGAAATACGACATTCACCTTAAAGTATCTATTCACTTCGTTGCGCTTCATTTCAAAGATAAGACTTCATGAGATACCAGGAGCAGTACATACCTTTTCAGGGATTCACAATCTGTCCTCAAGTCGGCGAGTCCCGTTATTCGGCATCGTCACCTTTCAGAAAGGCAGCGAATTCCACAAAAGCCGCCTCACCTGCTCCAGCAGCAGCTCTAGGCAACGGAGGATGGATTAAAGCGGAGATGCTGTGAAGAGAGTCAAGCTGCGAATGGCCAGGAACTCTCTCCGGAGGTGTTAGTCCGCCCAGAGATCCGGGAGCGGCTGTCACTCCTGCCTGTCCCTCTCGCGGACCTGTCAGCGCCAGCCACCCGCTCTCACGAGCCAAACCCCGGACAAACAAACGCGCCTCGCCGCTGTAACTGCTCTAGTAACCACCGCGTGGCGCTGTCGTCTCCATAACAACTGAGGTGAAGTTTGACTGAGGTGAACTCTCGAGACAGCTTTTACTTTATCTGTTATTAAAAAAAGTAAGAAGAAGACGTCACATAATATAATATTTATTCACTGTTTACTACAAATTCAGAATAATATACTTGAGAGGGGGAAGAAAGTTGTTTTTGGGCCACTGAATCTCCAGGTGACTCTAGAATCATTTAGTTGGCTGGCTCACGTCGCGGCCGCGCAAAGCTGACGTCAATGCAACTTCCGCCAATTCCGCGATTTATTTATTGTTATTTTTACTTATTTACTGACGTACTTGCTACATTTTTTATTTGTTATGTGCTTAGTTGCTTAGTTACTTGTTCACCTTAAAATAAAAATCACAAAAACTTACAGATGCACCATGTCATCATTACCTACACTGAATTACCTGCTGCTGCCGCTCCTCAGTAGATTTTGTTTGTTTTATCAACCTTTAATGTAGGATATACACTTGTATTTGTGTTTACATGTAATTTGAGTTCATGAAATTATTTTATATGTGCAAAATCTACAAATTTGAAAACAATATTAATTACACAGGCTAATGGATTTTTGAGAAGGGCAAACATCATTTGATAAAATGTCACAAAACCAATTTTTTTTTTTTTTTACAAAAAAATTAGTGCTGTCAAATGATTAATCGCGATTAATCGCATCCAAAATAAAAGTTTTTATTTGCATAATATGTTTGTATGTGCTGTGTATATTTATTAAGTATATATAAATACAAACACATGC